>JBBKCR010185640.1:0-14022 GCA_037577295.1 Ladigesia roloffi | reverse complement strand
GTGTGTGTGTGTGTGTGTGTGTGTGTGTGTGTGTGTGTGTGTGTGTGTGTGTGTGTGTGTGTGTGAGTGTGAGTGAAGGGAAGTGTTTGCTACGTGTATGACACTACAAAATCACAGGTGGACAAGGGACGCTTTGTGTATTTGTCTCTGTGTGTGTGTGAGAGAGAGAGAGAGAGAGAACGAGAAAGAGAACGAGAAAGAGAACGAGAGAGAGAGAGAGAGAACTCCTGTTTATCCCTTCAGGAGGACCAAATTTCCAATAGGAATACTGACATTTTTTGGCATTTTTCTGGTTCTCACAAGAAAACCTGCCACTTTCACCACAATTTTTACTTTTTGAGAAAGAAATTTGTCGTTTGGTTACTGAGGTGTCATGTCGTGTATGTATGTGTTTTGTATGAAATGTCTTCACATGTATAATTATCTCTTTTGAGGACCAAATGTCTTCTTTATAATAGTCTGTGAAAGTGGGGGAATGTTGCTGCTTCTCATGTGAAAACGTGTTGCAAATTCTTGAAAACATGTAAGAGCTTATTGATTACCGAGGTTAAGGTCAGGATCAGATTTATGTTTAATTGAACAGTTACTGAGATAGAGTATTGAAGTCAATGGAAAGTCCCCACAATGATAGTAATACCAGTGTGTGTGTGTAAGCAGGGGTTCCAATAATGTGGTAATGATATGCACCATTATACGGAGTTCCCGGTGTTCATAAATAATAGAAATGTTACTAAAACTTGTTTGATGTGGCAACATTTAAACAGCTGTGTGTTATGAGCCTGTGTGTTTTTTCACGATCGCCACATATCTGAAATGTTCCCATTATCGCGTACCAATAACGGCACCGAATGTTCTCTGACATCATTCACCAGAAGCCTGAAGGTATTATCAAGATTCCTTACACAGGCCTCTGATTTACAGACCTCTGTTCTCAGTTCAGCTCCATTGAGGCTGCTTTGTTGTACAATGTTATTGCCAATATTTGGCTTTTAGATATATTAACCCTTTAAATCCTGAATCCAGACTTATTATAAGTACAGCTACTGTAGTTCATGTAATCATATTTCTAGAAAGAAAAAAAACATTTGGACTCACCAGACAATTTCAAGACTATCACTAAATTACAGTCTAATGATGCTAATGGTTCTAACGCCCCTATGGCATGTCTAATAGTATGCTAGCGCTAAACTAACTATGGTGCATATAAATATTCTAGGCGGTTCTTGGTCGATCATTGATTTCCAAAGCTTGTAAAAGACTCTGTATGTTTAATTTGATGATTTTTCAAGCACATTGAGTTGTATGCAGGAGTTTTACAGTGACTCCTTCAGTAAGGAACTTTTGTGTTTCTGTTTCTGACCTCTACATGAACGCCCCGCTCAGATTCACAGTCAGTGATCTGTCCAGCATCTTGAAATTGGACCCGCCCATAAATCACAACAGGATTTCGCAGTTATGTTAATTACTTTGAAAGGCTTAGCCAATCAAAGAAATAACTTGACTCTATCTAGTACCCCAATTTGTACAATTTTTAGTTTCAAGTGTCCTGTACTGAATATTTAACCTCAACTGCTTTTCATTCCTAAGAGCTACATTAACAGAAAAAACTGGCTAATGGCCCTATAATGGGATTAACACACTATAAATATGCCCTATTTGTGATGTCAAGAGTGAATGATGGCTGATTTAGTATCATTTAAAGAAAAATACTTTTATGTGTTTTAATGAATTGGACAAAAATGCACCAGCAGAAATGAAACATTTCTCCAAAAAAGTCAGCAAAAGAGAAGACGTGGGTGGGGTCCATCCTCCTGATTCATGGGCCTGCTGTGTAGAACTCCCATGTCTCTCGGGCCCTCTTCTTCACACTTCCCTTGGAGGGAGTGAAGCTTTGGGGATAAATCACAGGGCCTTATGTAAGAGCCCGTCTCACTGGTGAACATTATTACGCTCAGAAAGGCCTCGCTGTCTGCTCTGGCCTCTGTGGGCCGCGTGTGTTTTACCGCTGTGTTTGTTTGTTTCGCCCTGGTGTGACACAGTCCCTTCCCTTCACCGCGCAAAGTCTAGACATCCGTGGGAGTCGGATTTGGCTAATACACTTCCTAATGGTTATATAATGCCCTCGTCCTTTCATGCCCTCTCCATCTTTCTTTTTTCAGCCATTGTGCTGAAAATCACCGGCCACTTTATTAGAAACACCCACCTTATACTTCCACAAGTCCAGAACTACTGTAGTTCCATCAGAAACCTGGTTGAACTCAAGCAGTCCTTCATTAAATGAAATCAGGAGCTGCTGATGGAGTTTCACAAATTCAGGTGACTGGAGGAACTGAGGAGGGTTTGTTTTGTTTTACAAACAAAACAAATCCTGATACTTTTTCACCACTTTCTAGTTTGTGTTTATGTCAATGTTGACTTTGCAAGACACATAATCACACACTGAGGAAAATGGCTTCAAACAATGCACAGTACTTTAGGGAAAAAGCTTGTGAGTGTAGCACAGGTTGTGTTAGCTTCTAGACTGAGAGTTGTCCACAGCTCCAAAATATCTATCCATGTGGAGCTCTATGGCCAGAAACCGATCATTGATGAAGGGCTAGCTGATATCTAACTGCATCAACAGATGGATCTGCTGTTTTGTTCGTCAAGTGAAAGAGTTTGAATCCTGTATGGTCCCACAACCACTAACCTCAGTTTTCTTAGCCTAAAATGATTAAAACAAACATTACATTTATGGCATTTAGCAGACGCTATTTTCTCCAAAGCGACTTCCATTCCTAACTACAGGGGGCAGTCTCCCTGGAGCAATTTGGGGTTAAGGGTCTTGCTCAGGGACCCAGTGGTGGTGCTGGGGGTAGGATTTGAACTCTGGACCTTATGGTCAAGAGGCAAGGGTCCTACCCACTGAGCTACCTCCACTCCTGGGGATGACAGATTTAGCTCTGGTCAAACGCGTCTTGTGTTATTGTCTGATGGTGGAGATGGTTTAGATGTAGAACTCCTTTTGATCCAGAGCAAGAGATAACATCTCCAAAACTGAGGATTGAAGAAATGATATAGAACGATGTTTAAGGAAAAGTATTGGCAAATTTCTTAAATGAAATACAAGAATGGAGTACAAATCCCAGCTCTACACAATGGTGGATTTGCTTTTATGTATTTGTGTCCGTTTGTTCAGTAGGTCCATTGAAATCATGGTATCATTATGCTAATTGCTGCTAGCACCCCTAAGGAGTTTCTAATTCCATGTTAGCGCTAAGCTAACTGTGGTGAACATAAACATTCTTTGCTGCACCAGATAGAAAATCTGAAGCTTATAAAGTCTATATGTTTTGAATTGATTTGTCACATTTTTAGTGACACATTTGGGAAGCTGCCCTGTTTTCTGTGAATGGTGGTCAGATTCACAGTCAGGGATGTTTCTAGCACTTTATTAGAAATATTTACCCTGTGCTTCCACTCACCGGCCACTATATTAGAAACACCTGTCCTATGTTTCCACTCACTGGCCTTAAGACTGACTCAAGTGCAGTGAACAGTCTTTTCATGCTGTCTCTCTGTCTCTCTCTCTCTCTCTCTCTCTCTCTTTCTCTCTAAATCTTTGCAGGAAATCCAGGATCGGATTCGGATTCTCGAGCTCTATGCCAAGGATCGGCAGTTTGCGGACTTCGTCCGGCATCATCAAGTGTGAGTGTCTGACTGTGATTCTGATCAATAATCTTCCCAATAGTCTATGGTTTTATTGGGTTAATTTGGAATTCCTTTGGAAAATATCCAGTCTCATGCTCCCCCCACCCTCCCGCCGGCCCTGATATCCTGTATTCAAAAAAAAAAAAAATTTAATCAGTTTCCCTGCATGTCTCCATTCTCCATGGTCCTTAGTTTTAGGATCAAAAGCTTCTTAAAAGTCTGGTAAAAGAATGTCTCAGGTTTCAGGCCCTACGTCCATTGTTATTTCATGGCATAAATCTCTGTGAGAGAGATTTTAGGGGTGGGACGTCTGGTTCCATTCACCATGACAGTAAATTGGATTGCTTTAAAGGAAGCTCCTGATCGGTTCCCCTCAGGGACTCACGGTTTGATGGGCTGGAGAACATGTCCAGACTCTTGTTTTGTCTGAGGCTGGGCGGACTAAGGCAGGTGTATAGTGTTGCAGACAGGTGGATAGATCCAGACTGGAATATTGTGGCTGGGGCTGTCTATCAGGAAAGCACACACACACACACACTGCTTCTGATGATTTCCCGGGACGGAACAGGAGACTGTAGCTGACCTGGGCTTTGGGTTCAGGGGAAAGATACAGATCCAGAGCTGCAGGAAGAGGGAGAAATCTGGTAGACAGGTTTTAGATGTTTATTCTCTATTGATTCTCCAGAGTCTCACTGAATCACTGTGAAACAAAGACAGTGTGTCTGAGGACATTCTGTACATAGATTTACGACATATATCCCAATCAGCCATTACATTAAGTCCACCTGCCTCATATTGTGCAGACAGGGCATGGACTAAACAAGACCTCTCAAAGTGTTGTTGTTTCTGCTCTAAGACATAGCAGGAGATCCGGGGAATTTCAGTGCATGGGGCTAGTTTGTCCAGCACATCCCACAGGTGCTTGATCGGCTCTGGAGAATTTGGAAGCACCTTAAATTGTTTGTGATGTTCCTCAAACTGTTCCTGAACATTGTTTCCACTGCCATCAAAGAACAGTGGTCTGAAGTGTTTAGGTGTCAACTAATATGCAGGACGAGCCCTGGGATAAAAGAGGATCTACCAGGCAGGCATCTTACTGACTATGGGGAGGAACTATCGGCCATGGTTCCTAGGTTGGCGTTGCATGTGGGGGGTGGTAGCTGGTTTCGGCCATGTTTCCGGAAGTTGGGATCTGGCAACTCGTTTGAGGGGGCAATACCTTCAAATGCCCCCTTAGATGCCAGCAGTGTTCAGGATCTCCCAGCATATTGCTGCCCAGAGCATCACACTGCCTCCCCGGTTTTACTTTCTTGCGATAGGGCAACCTGGGACATCTCTTCCCCATGCAAGTGTCCAATAGATGTGGAAGAAAATGTGATTCATCTGAACACCAGGTCAACTTCTTCCATTGCTCCATGGTCAAGTTCTGATGTCTGTTGTAGGCACATTCAGTGGTGGATAGGGGTTAGCTTGGCAGTCATGACTCCAAAAGAATCCATTACTGGCCACTGCATACAGGAAACTGCCTAATAGAGCTTCTGTTTTGTTCTGGCGCAGATTTGGTCCTCAGATTTTACAGTCTCACATTTTTTCTGCTTCCAACATCAGCTTCAAATACTTGACTAGACACACTGGGACCAGCTCATTAGTGTTGCTAATGAAACTGTAATGAAGCTTGTAGAATAGTAAACATCAACTGTATGTAATTATGTAGCACTAATGAAGATGCTGTTGTGTGTTATGTGGTCAGGGTGCTGGACCTGAGGCGAGACAGCACTTCCACACACAGCTGCTAACCATGCTGCCCACAACAAGGTAAAAAATATTGCACTATATTGTATGAACGCTCTCACTACATATATTGTATGATATATACTGTATGATATTTCACCTGATATGGCCTAGTGTTTAGGTGTTGGCCCTGCAATCAGAGGATTGGGGTTCAAATCCCAACCGCTAGCATCAAACACCCCTATTTTATGCTATGTATTGCTATTTTATGAGAAGTGTTAGTCATTTCGCCACTGACCAGAAAAAACCTGGATAGTAATCATTCGTGCACTGTTCAAATGCTATTATATGGACGCCTGAGGCTTTGGGAAGAGTTGTTGCCGATTCAGCCCCCTTAGCTTGAGAGACCTCTTCTGTTTTTGGTGCTGAAATCCTATACTCCGCGTCTTTACATCCATCACGTGTGTGCACGCTTATTTCAAGGAGGTTGTGGCTAAGTAACAGCGACATGGGCAAAATTGGATCAATTGCTTCCATGTGCAAAACACACCCATGACTAATTTACTCATTTAAGACAACCCATTTAAACTATGCACCAGGCGCATTGTTCCCTTTCCCACGGGCATTATAGCACACTGCGCTGGCCCCTCCCCCAATGACAACTGCGTTTCAGACTTCAGACAATACACGATTGACCCTGAAAATCAGGCCCTTAAAGTTATTTTAAATAATCCCATGCTGCTAGGAGTGTCCAGTCTTGGGAGTGGGTGTGTATCACCATCCTAATTGGGGTTATTGTTGTTGTTAATGTTGTTTATCTCATGGTTTAACTTTGTCGTCTCTTGTTTCCCAGAAAACTTGCCTTCAGTCTTCCAGACATGCAGAGGGAGTCGAGTCTTCTGTTGCCATGTTTTCCACGGTGGACTTTTCTGAAGTTCTGATTATTCACTGATTTTGCTGTTCGTATTTTGGGGGTGAGAATGGAGGGAATGCTGCTCTGGTGCAGGTGGATGCATGAAATTAAGGCGACGTTTTTATGCCGTTGTATGTTTTTGTCTTTTTGTAAATGGGGGGGGGTTGAGTCAGTCTTCTGCAACTAGTTCACAGGACGAGAACACAAACCTCGGCTTCAGCGCTTGGCTTCCTGGTTCTGTTCTGTTGATCGCTCAATTTATTTGCTTATTTACACCGATCAGCCAGATCATTAAAATCACCAGAGATGTGCAGAACATTGATGGTCTGGTTACAGTGTCTCCTGTTGAGAGATGGGAAACAGTCAGTTCTTGAAGTTGGGAGCAGAAAATAGGAGACCATAAAGTTCTCAGGGTTAAACCATGATGTTTAGGTGAATTCTCCTAAAGAGAAATCTCAGAACCTGCCTAAAGTGTTTTATGGATAAATACTTAGTGAACCATAAAAGGGATCCTGGGCAACTAAGGTTCATTGATGCACTTAAGAGTGAAGGCTAGTCCCACAGAAGCTCTACTTTGGGGGAACCATATGAGGAACATATGGGCACCACAACTGGACCACGAAATCTCATTATATTTATTATATGATATATACTGTACAGCATATTTTACCATATATATATATTGTATAAAAGGAGTATGATCACATTTTGTTTCCTCTGATACATCCTTTGGACAAACTAGTCTGATGCATGGAGGCCCCATCTCACAGCTTACAGGGTTTAAACGGTTCTGTTGGTGCAGAACCCCAGACCTTCAGAGGTCTTATGGAGTCCATGCCTGGGTCAGACCTGCTTTGGGGGTCCATGTAGGTCCCACACCATATTAGGAATATGGTCTTAATGTTTTGGCTGATCAGTGCAAATAGTTTTGAGGTACCACATTACAATAAGACCAGACTTTTAAAGGGTTTATAAGAGATTTATAATCAGGTTGTAGATTATTCATTGTTAATAAGCAGTTGTAACCAAGTTAAAAAAGTCGATGTAGTCTCAGCATTAGTCAAGATCTTGTGTTTTTATTGTGGTAGGATATTAAGAAAGATCTGCTGAAGCTGACACTTCCACATTCTGCCTGAAAAAGAGACAAGACCTGAGCCAGTGCGTCTGCGTTAACTGTTATCACTTGTTCATTACTGCTTATTAATTATTTGTCTACAACCTCATTAACAACCTCATGTATAAGCCTTTTACAAAGGTAGTCTTTGTATAGGGGCCAGTCACAGTCTTCTCATTTGTCAGTGCCTTCTTTCGGATCAGTCAGGGGTTGTTTGGACTGGGCTTGGTGAGTGTGTGTGTGTGTGGGGGGGGTGTTTGTCTTGTTGCAGGTGTGTGGAAATGACTGATGAGACACTGAATCTGTAGATGCAGAGTGTGTAGTGTGATTGGTGGCCGTAGCTATAAGGTGAATAAGTGAATGTGCTTGTTTTTTTCCTTTCTCCTGCACATAATTTAGAATGTGAACATTAATGGCGGAATATTTTATTTTATTAGCCAACAAACACTAGAGGTTTCAGTGTTTTAGTTTGGGTTTTTTTTCATGCTTTTCTACTTTTCTAAAACTCATAAAACTGGTCCTTCCCTCATCCATACGGGTTTTTATTATTTTATTTTTTTGTTTGTTTTTTAAGTTTGGATTCATAATTATTCACCATCAGAAACATGGTTGTTTGCAAAACAGTTGAAAGCACTAGTCAAATGACATATTTTTGTTTTTTAAAAGTGAAAATGTCTCAAAAGTGTCATTTCAATTTACTTATCATGAGTTTATTACAAGGCAATTTGTTGGTCAGTTTTAACATATTAAAATGGTGTTAAACAGAAAATGTAAAAATCGGCCATCATTTTTGCATGCTTTTGCAATCATCATGTGTTAAATCTAGCAAACAAACTGGAGTTAAATTAGGCCAGGATTCAAATGTGTCATAACACCTACATGAGAATCTATAGAAGCTTTAAATATTCAAGGTTTAAGCATATGACGTGCAGCCTTTTAAATACTGATTGTAATTTAATATCCAAATATGATGAAGTGTGTTCTCCGTACAGAATGTTCTTATTTTCACTCGGACAAAACATGTTATATGACTATGGTGCCCAAACTTTTACAGATGACTGTGTATGTGTTTCTTTTCAGGAGGCTAAAACGCAGTTATATGTTATATTTTGAACTTTATTTATTTATAGATGTATGTAATGTAGAGTTCATTTTCTAATAAAGCCCAGTTTAATATTTTCTGTATTTTATTTTGGATTATTTTCGCAGGTTTCTCTTTACTCAAACCATAACAATAACGCCTCCATGCCATTAGCAGCTCGCTGCAGATGTCATACACTTTCAAACATCATGACAGGTTGGGGGATAAGCGAAAAGGACGTGTGTGTAGGAAAGCGAACAGTTTTACACCATTTTGCTAAAATCACAATATATTCATACACCCTGAGGTCAAAGAGTTAACAGACATAACCTGTCATAGCAACCTAGGACAGAATGAGGCAGATCAGGAGCCTCATTTATAACCGTTGCGTATGCACAAAACAGACCTAAAATATGCGTACGCCTCTTTTTACGCACAAGTTGTGATCTATAGAAAAAAACTTGACGGCAGAATGTGCGTATATGTGCGCAAATTTGGACGCACATTTAGGAAGAAAAGAAAGGGGCGCGCGAGTGAAGAGATGTCAAGAATCAAAACATTTTCTGTTATGTGAGCAGTACAGATTACGTTTCTTTGTGCAATGAACTTCTTTCTTTGCTTTCCACACACAAATGCCGAGGTTAGGTTAAACAATTTAAGTTTTAAACAAAACAAAATTAGAACAAAAATGTATACAAATATATATATATTATGACGTGCAGACGTGGATAAAATTGTGCATTTGCAAATGAAGTAAATGTGCAAAAGAGCACTAATTACAGTATGGTAAAAAATTACAGAAAGAGGGTGAATATATTAGTACATTTATAATAATTCCTTGTGTGCCTAGATACATAGATGTGTGCTTTTGGAGCTTTGTGCTGAACTGTGTCCAATGTTAGAGGGACGAACCAGCAATCCCGGTACAAATACAGGCAATAAGGGCTCCATATGAAAACAAATTAATTTTTGTATATAGAAAACATGTGAATTAGATTAACGTGCAAGTTATCTGCGATGCTGACAGGGTCCTGACAAACGTGGTTGCACGACAACCTGATAACTCCTTTATGCTGGAACACAGCAGTGAAGGGAGTACCATGGCTTGCTTCTTGGTAAACTAAAAACAATTGTGTATGCAATGTACATGTATTGAATCGTGAATTTTATGAAACGATTTTATGAAGCGTCCACCCTCTGAAGCGCCCCATTTTCAACCCCCCAGTATGCAGACGAATGCATCTGACCACTTTTTTTTTTCGGGGCACCGTCCTGTTGGCAGCACTCACTTCGTTTACAGCTGTAGTAACCTGCTGTCACTCGCTGCATTTCTTTTTTTTTGTCACCCCACTACTTAGACCAGCAAACAAAATGTTTTTTCTCTTTTCAACTTCCCCACAAGCCCATCTATTTCGGTCTCAGAGAAATTTCTCTTTTTACTTTTCCATTCAGTTGCCACGACGCTTTTTTCAGGTTCACTTCGGGGACTTAAATATTCATGAGGTGATTTGCATTTACCATGTATGCTTGAATGGGGGCGTGTCGAGGGCGGAATGTGCAGCAAAATCCACGAGCGAACAATCCCAGGTAAGGTGCGATTTATAAAGCTGAATTTGCGTGCGCACGTTTTCATAAATCTGACTTTTCCTTTGTGTACGTAATTTTCATCTTTTGGTTGTACGTACACGTTCAGTATGAATTCTACGCAAAGTTTTATGAATTAGGCCCCAGGTCTGTTGCTAAGTGCTAATTCCATAGCTGACAGTTGTTGGATGATAAAAATGCTAAGATAGCATGTAGCATGAACTGTTTTCTCAAAATGGCAAATGGTAATGTGGTTATTTGATGGTAAAATTGCTCAATTACGGTAATGGGCGTAAACTTTAATGACTTCTCCAGGCAGCATATGACGTTTGTAATGACGTGAAACTACAGGCTGTTATGTCAGATGAAGTTAGTGTAAGTATTAGCCAACACACACACACACATGCACGTGTGGGTGATTCCGGGAACATTCTTTGGAGTTAAATGAAGTAAATGACAAAAGCAGAAAGTGAATCATTGCACATTGTTTTTCTTCAGCTCCCAGCACTACCCCCCTTCCCCTACTCACTTTACAGTTGCTTCAACACTCACACATGTGTGTGTGTGTGTGCGTGTGTGTGTTACAGACATTTGCAGACATGGACAAATGACAAAAAAGGGGCATTGTCATGCTGAAAGACACAGAAGAGCCATCTAAGATAAAGGATAAAGCTGGTCAGTCAGAATACCCTTGACTTTCAGTGACTTTTTCCATCTAAGGGATCAAATTAAACCCACACAGTGCATCAAAGTCACTGGACTGTTGTCTGGGTGGACAATGCACATGCACTCGCCCACTTGTGGAGAATATGCCCTTAGCAGAATTTTGTTTACTTATGTATATTAATAGTATACGTCTGTTATGATAAAACTACAGTATTCTTGTATTTTACCCTTTATATACTATATTTTATATACTTAAGAATAGTATAGTGAAGTATACTTGACTTATTCTGATAAGTATAAAGAAAATATATGAGGTATACTTTTGTAAACTTAAAATGACCTTATGGAGTATGCTTAAATTGTAAAAATGTTCCAATTTAGTCCAAAGAAGTATTACATTAGTATACTTCCTAGTAAACTACAAGTAAATGGTCCGTATACTTGCACTCAAGTATACTTACTAAAATAAACTTTAGCTACACTACTTTTTGCTAAGGGTGGAGAAGGATGGCTATTTCCACCTCTCAGTAGACCAGCGCTTGTGGTTTTATACCACCGACCTCTCAGGTGTCCATTTTTGCACACCTCTACTGTAATACCACTGTTTATGCATTTGAGGGCACACTGTTCTTGCTTAAGTCTTGTGTTGACACTCACTGATTGATCAACCCGGTTTACGGACATAATTTCACAGATCTAAATACAAAAATCACTGAAGTCACCAAATAAACCTCCACTGGTCTGTTAATCTGTCTTCATGACTAAAACTCCCGAGCCAAAATAATGATCTCCATTTATTGACCAGCCTATGCATTCATTGTCACCTCCCTGACTGTGGAACCTGGAAAACCCTCTGGCTTCATAGCATTCATCCTTCTTCCTGGGTTTGGCTCTGCAGCTTCATCAGAGGGTTGTTGACCCCTGCATGGTTGCTAAGGCACCGCCTGGAAAACAAAGCTTTGTGGCTGGAGAAGACCAGATGACCGAGGTCTCGTAGGAGCACATGTGTGTGTGATGGACACTGAGGGATGCTCCTCAGCTGCTGGATGACTAAGCCAGTGATGTACAGCAGGGGTTCAACTGAGTCATCGGGATTGTCCTCAACTTCAGCAAAGCAGGTCATTTTATCTTTGATTTTGAATATATTTTTACATATAAATGCATTTGTTTGGGTGAAAATGTTAGTAATAGAGTACGTTTTGGGGTTCCATCTGCAGAGGGGATAGGGGAGGTAGTGATGGAGTGTCTCAACAGGAAGCAGTTTGCAGCAGAGCTTTAGTCATTTTTTGATAGTTTCTTGGAATATTTTACAAATCAGGTTCAAATTTCTTTATTTTTTAAAATCTATTTTTAGATCAAATGTATCTATTCAGCATCTTGGCTTAATTTTTTTATTCAAGCAACTGTTGTGTCGTTCAGCATTGTTGTTGAAGCTCTTCACCACTAGGGAAGCTTACAAACTAAGAACTCAAGTAATGTAAGATGTCCTGTTCAGGCACTCTTCCAAGATTGGGACTTTGTTATGTCTCTTGGTGTAATGAGTGTTTGTATCTACAGTTATTTCTTGCCCGTTCTCCACAATTCCTTACAATCATCATGCGACTTAACTCATAAGTCGCCACCAGAAGGTATTCAAACCCCTTCAATTTCTTCTATATGTTGTTGCTTCCACAATTTGATCGGAGTCCATCAGTGGTGAATTCAGTTGACATGATGTGGAATGGCACACACTTGTCTATATAAGCTCCCACATGTGACTGCATATCAGAGCAGAAACCAAGCAGTGAATTGGTGAAGCAGGGAACAGTGAAGCAGGGAATTGTCTGTAAACTTCTGAGACTGGATTGTGCCATGGTACTAATCTGGGGAAAGATGCAAAACAATTGA
Organism: Ladigesia roloffi; assembly: GCA_037577295.1. Taxonomy (NCBI): domain Eukaryota; kingdom Metazoa; phylum Chordata; class Actinopteri; order Characiformes; family Alestidae; genus Ladigesia; species Ladigesia roloffi. The sequence goes on along the minus strand of JBBKCR010185640.1, from coordinate 1,356 downwards.
CGGCATTTAAGGTTCTGAAAAGCATTGTGGTCTCCATTTTTTGGATACATAAGAAGGTTGGTACCACCAGTACCCTCCCTAGATCTGGCCGCCTGACTAAACTGAGTACTCAGGGAACCCAATGTGAGGCAGAGCTCCAGAGATGCCTTGTGGAGGTAGTAGAACCATCCAGAGGGTCAACCATAGCTAACTGTCTACCAATCAGGCTTTTGTGGTAGAGTGGCCAAACGGAAGCCTCACTAAATGGCACATGGCATCCTGGTTGGAGATTGCCAAAAAGCACACTAAGGATTTGCAGACTGTAAGAAGCAAAACTTCTGGTCTGATGAAACCAAAGGAGAACTTTTTGGCCTGAACTCCAAGCATCTTATCTGGAAAATAACAGGAACTGCTAATCACCATTACCACTATGAAACATGGTGGTGGCAGCATCATGCTGTGGGGATGTTTTTCTGCAGCAGGTACTAGGCATTTTCTCCGCATAGAGGGTAAGAGAACAGCAGTCAAATTTAGAGAGATTCTTCAAGACAACCTGCTCCAGAGTGCTCTGGAACACAGGCTAAGACGACAATTCACCTTCCAGTATGACAATGACCTGAAGGACATAGCCAAAATAACAAAGGAGTGGCTTCAGGAGCATGTGGATGTCCTTGAGTGGCCCAACCCGAGACCAGATTTGAATCCAATAGGAAATCTCTGGAAACACCTACAAATGGCCCTATACCCAACCTGACTTGGCTTAAGAGGATCTGCAACAGCTGAGTGGGAGAAAATCCCCAATAACTGTTGTGCAAAATTTGTATAGGTCTACCCAGGAAGACTTGAGGCTGTGATTGCTCCCAAACATGCTTCAACAAAACATTAAGCCATTGGTGTAAATAATTATGAAACACTGGATTAACAAGCTTTTTGCAATCAAAGAATGTGCATATCATTCTGAAACACTTTGCCTTGACATTATAGGGTATTGTGTTTAGATTTTTGAGGAAAAACTACTTACAAATCTATTTTAGAATGTGTATAATGTAACAAAAAGGGGTGTTAATACTTTCTTATGGTACTATAATTCTAGCAAATGGGGACAACAATAATACTTTAAGGACCATGTACTAAATGGGTCATTTGGGATTTTATTTATGTATTTATTTTTTTTTGGGGGGGGTGGTGGGTTGGGTTGGGTGTCCTATCCTAAACATTAGCTCGCACAATATAGATACACAGTAGGGGAACTTTCTGTTCTCCTCTCACAGAGAATGTTCTACTACCCAAACAGCCATTAAGTCATTAACACACACACACACACACACACACACACACACACACACACACACACACACACACACACACACACACACA
>JBBKCR010185631.1:0-14022 GCA_037577295.1 Ladigesia roloffi | reverse complement strand
TAACTATGGATTCAACATAGAAATATAAATAAAATTTGAGTTGTACCTGAAATCAACGTTGGAATGATGTTGATATTTTAACGTTAATTAGATTTGCAAAATCTAAACAAAATCCAACGGTTATCCAACACTAACACCTGACGCAACTGACGGTGATTCAACGCTGACTCTATGTTAAAATCCCAGCTGGGATGGTGTTGTCTAAATGTCTTGGTCTGCTGAAGCATTACGTTTGTCCTTCTCTTGAAGAGGTCTTGCCCAATCCCAAAATAGTATACATATAAAGCTGAGTAGACTCAAATATCCAAAATGTAAACAATGCTGTGGTGGTGTCTACAAAAATGAGAACAAATATAGGTTCAACAGAGTGCATCAAAAAAAGAAAAATGTTTTTTTCTGTTAGTAAAACATTTATTCGTAAATGCATGTTTGCTTGATAATCACAGTAGCATTAGTCATTTTAATTGTGTGGGTTTCTAAAAAAAACATGACACACCTTTGTGCACTTTCAATGCAAAACCATTTCTCATGTGGATTATTATTATTTTTTTAATCTACTGGCTTTTAGTCAAAGAAGCAGACATCATTTTCCTCTTAATCTTAGGTCTTAATCTTAACCTAAAGCTGTGACAGTGATCCTTCAAGGATATCTGATCTGAGAAAACCTTCTTTATGGAAATTGCTGATGTAATGACTGCAGAGACACAGGCAAGAACAATTTAAGACATAAAGACTAAGTAAAATGTAAATATAAAATCTAGAGAAAATATCTCAATATGAAAATACACTGTGCTATATAAAGAAATGCTGTGTATAAATACTATAAAAGTAACACAGTGTTTATATAGGGTTTTACTCAATTGTTTTTCACTCAGTTGTGTATAAATACTATATATAAGTAACACATAAGTAGTAATATTGCAAATGAAGATTACAGCACATCATGATGTGATTCAGTACCTATTTAGAAAAAGCCACATGATAAAAGGGCTTTCATGTAAAAACTTTAAGCAAAGCAGTGAAGCAAATCACTCATTATGCTACCAAATGCATTCGAAATAGTCACTCCAGGAAGTTCCTGTATCGATTTGCAATTCATTATTTGATGTTTTCTTGTCATTTGAGTGAACCTTCACCTGACACTCCCTGCACTCACTGTGGTTTCTCTCACCAGGTTGATTGGATTAGCATCCTCCCACTTATTACGGTGTCATCGACTTGAACACCCATATATGGACTCAAGCACACCCACACAAACGGTGACTGATATTACACAAAAGGTGACTGATATTACACAAACGGTGACTGATATCAAGATCGCAGGGGTGGGTCACGTTCACGTTCTGGGCAAAGTTAGGTCATAGTAGCAACATTTCTTTTCAGCGTGGTTCACAATTCAAACCAAATGAGCTTTATTGACATGAGGAAGCATTTCCAGGGATTCAGTCGGGCAGGTCCACTACACCCCAGTGTTCTGTGGGTGCATTAGTCTCGATCGCATGGCCAGACTGAAAAAATAATAATGCGGGGGAAAAAATGATGCGTGTCTGGTATTGTTCAGGGGGCGGGGTCAAATGTGGAGGCGGGCCGTAGTTTGGAGACCACTGGTATAAAGTTAAAATCTATCAAAAATCTGTAGAAATGGTTTATCTTCATAATAGGTAATGTAAACACATTTCAATCATGAAATCAACAGAATAAATACACCGGTTACATTACCTTTTGTATTACTGTTTACAAATGTGTTCAGCAAAATTTTCAGAAAAGGTGCCAGCTACATGCTGTGGATGAGTTTAGGCGTGCCCATTGGAAACAATGTGGGAAACAGTACAGTAGCCAGGTGTATAGTGTGTGTACAAATAGTTTGTAGGCATGAGGTTATCATCAACACTCGCCTCGATTTTTTTATGTTTTTATGGGAGTGAGCATCGTAAACTCGAAACAGCGTATTTCGAGACTGTCGTAACCCGAGGAACGCCTGTATCCTCTGTCAACATATACAGGAAACTCAAGAAACAGTTGAGTTTGTTATTTCTCCAAAATAACAGTTAAATCTTTTCAGGTGTTATTATACGTTGCACCAATTTTCACAGAATAGTATCAATATAATTACTGATAAGTCTCAGTATCAATACTGGTATCAGTAAACCCGTAAAAACGCACATCCCTACCATCATTACAGTGCAGTTGTAAATGAATGCAAATATGATTTTTGCCTTTAACTTTCACTTTTATGTGAATAAGAAAAGCCTGTTATTTCTAACTTGAAGCTAAATGAATCTCTAGATTCCAAACCTTCATTCGATACCATATTTGTTTATAAGAGATATTTTATGTTTGAATTTGAAAGCTGATGTGGGCCTTATGTTCACATGTGAACACAACACAACACAGAGTGAAATTCTTCTCTACATTTAACCCGTAAGACTGAGTGAAGCAGTGGGCAGTGACTCAGCGCCTGGGGAACAGTTCCTTACTCAAGTGTACCTCAGTGGTGTCACTGCTAATCCTGGGATTTGATCCCACAACCTTCTGATCACAAGGGCAACTCCCTAAGCACCAGAACACTTCAATGATTCTTTATCTTTAATTTGTGCCTTTTTTTAAGTTCTTGTTTGGCTTTTCATCTTCATTTTGTTCCACTGCTTAAAATGCGCCATGTATAAATGCCACCCAGTTTGATTGTATTGCACATTATGTAAATTAAACCTCTTTAGGACATGGAGTTAAACAGATTTATGTTTGAAAGATACAATATCAGCTGATATAAATACCTGTGTGAGTGTGAATGAGTGGGAGGAGGGTGTTCAGTGCAGTGGGAAAGAAATGGGGGAAAAAATAGATGTGATGTAATTACATGCTTGCTTGAACAGAGGGGTTCCCTGGCAAACAGAGAGAAGGAGAGAGAGAGTGAAGAGAGTAAATGAGAGAGAGGTTCAGTGGGACACAGAAAGAGAGATTTGCCCCTCGTGCAATATGGATACGGGTTCCTGATCACTGCAGTAGGTTGAGGAAGCTTCATCCTGAGAGTGGTGAGCATTCAGCTTACATTTCCCTGTTTTATTAAAAATGAAAAGATATTAGTGCTGTTTTCCACATAGAGTTATTCACTTTTAAATCTAGTATTAGTTTTATTGTTATTTTATTGTTTTAAAAGTTTAATTAGTCATGTTTTCAGTTTCATATAAAATGTAATATTAGGGCTGGACAGTTCTTTATTTAAAACAAGACTTATGCTAGATTTGAAACACTAATAATACTACAGAAATGTTGTTTTAAATATAGAAGTAAATATTTAATTATACATTTAAAATCTAGCATAAATGCTTCTTTAAATATAGTATGATCAGTGATTTAAATTTTGTATTAGTGGTATTTTAAATGTTAAATCATCCATTCAGTGAATAATCAATTTGAATTCTAGCATTAGTTTTAAAAGCAGCATTGTCAACATTTTAAATCTAATAGTAGTTCTGTTTAAAGTGTAGAATTATCCTTTTTAAATTTAGCCTTAGTGCTGTTTTAAATAGAAAATTATCCCTTTTACATGTAGTATTAGTCTAGTTATAAATGTAGAATGTTCCTTTTCTTACTCTACTATTGGCAGTTTATTACATGTTAGCAGGGTCTTCTTCTTAGAGCTTCTGGTAAAAAGTCTGATAATCATAGAGCTGGAGGTGTTTTGGACGGGACATGATGTACATAATATCTCCTCATGTCTGCGCTCCTTTGGATTAGTGCATGCGTTTCTGTGACACTGCTTCAGAGTTTGTTTGCATGTGGGACTGTTTTGGAGCGAGTGTGTAGTAGTCAGATGGTTTCTCAGTGGGCCTGCTGGTGCCCATGTGTGTTTGTGCGCACATGTGGCCCTCGTGATGTCCAAGTTTGCCAAAGCATGAGCTCATCCTTTTGGATGCTTAGGAGCTGGCCTTTTTACCTTACTTGTGCTTTGCCTTGTAATTTGCGTTAGGTTTGTGGCATTTCCCCTGAATCTCAATCGAATTAACTTTAATGGCCATGACTAAACCTCTCTCTATCTCTCTCTCTCTCTCTCTCTCTCACTCTCTCTCTCTTCCTCTTCTTCTGTTTTACCCTGCCAAATTAATTTTCCTGAAAAACTTGTCCATCTGAACCAGGACCAGAAGAAAGCAGGGGAGGGAATTAACTTCTATGAATGAGATGAATAAATAAGTAGCAAAAAACTATCCCTATCAAAGCAGGAACTCTGAACTGTAGCTCGGCATTTAGCTTTAACTCATTAATGCAGTTGCCCACAATTTTGAAAGCGAGTTTGTCAAATGCTACATCACTTCGAGGAGATGGACAGGCCTGCATTCTGTCGCCTTGTGCTGGTTCTGGCTGGGTTCGTTCTTCAGTCTCCCTGGATGATAAGAGCCCAGAATGACACTGAGCCCATTGTTCTAGAAGGGAAGTGTTTGGTTGTGTGTGATTCAACTCCTACCACGGAGCCAACCAGCAACGCGCTTGGGATGTCGGTTCGCTCCGGCACCGGACGAGTGGCCTTTTCTGCCATTCGCAACACAAACCATGAACCATCAGAGATGAGCAACCGGACGATGACCATTTACTTCGACCAGGTTGGTGATAAAAAGAAAAATAATTGATTATGGCGTGGATGGATGGATGGATGGATGGATGGATGGAAGTGTAGATTGATGGGTAATGGGTAATTGGATTTGGGAGGAGTTGTGTAAATTAATGGAATAATGGTTCAATGGATGGATGCATAGATGAGGTGTGGATGGAATAATGGAATAATCTGTTAAAGAACTTGTAGAAATGGTGGCAAACTAGTTGACCAGCAAAGCAATGAATACCAAGCCAACTCACCTAACCACCATGTGCTCTGTGTCTTAAACGTAAGGTCTTGGTGAATGTTGGTAGTCATTTTGACCCTGCGAGGAGCATCTTTCTGGCACCCAGGAAAGGGGTCTACAGCTTCAGCTTCCATGTGGTTAAAGTTTACAACAGGCAGACAATACAGGTAAGGCATTAAACCAGGGGTCATAACTGGGTGAAAAGTGGGACTAAATTACCAGGGCCCCAAGTGGTGGGAGGGCCCCTGAGGTTGTAGGTAGTTGTGAACCTCGAGCTTACGGGGCCCATGGCCACTGCTTGTTCATAGGGCCCAGATTTTGGCACTATGCCCCTTCATAAAACAATATATTGTCACTGACGGAAACCTCGTAACTCCACTTTTGGTTTTTGCTGTTTTTTTTCATAAATCAATACAATTGGTCAGTCTCTACATGGGTCTGTAAAATGTAAAAATGATTAAGAATATTATTTACAATTAAAAGTGTTGAAGATATTTATACCAATTTTGATGATACAGTGACGATATGGTATTACAACTCAGTAGAGTGTAAGCACACCACAGCACACCATACACTGCAATGTAATCCCACTCGTTATTAACTGAGAGAAACAGTGAGCAGCCAGTGCTGCAGCAGTTGGGGAACCTTGCTCCAAGGCTGTCTCAGTGGTGCCACTGGCAGTCCTGGAATTTGACCCCACAACCTTCAAATCACAGGGGCATCTCCCTAACTCCCTGGCTCTCAGTTTAATACAGAATTGATTTCAAAGCAAGTCTCCAATCATTTGGGCTCTCAATGTATCTCTGATATGTCTGAGTTGTACATTACTGATCCGACACTTAGATCTGTAGGAGTTGCTCAGCTAGTGGAGAAAAATCTGATGAAATGATGTTTATCCACTTTGCTGTCAAACCAACCGCCCATCAGAATCAGTTCTGCACCGCCCTATTCTCCTCCATCTTCTTCAAAATAGCTGCTATTCTTTTATTGCTTCTCTGACTACTTTTATGTACATTGAATGACATTTGTGTATGATAACGGGCTATATAAATAAATTTGACTGTCTGTCTCACCTTAGGTAAGTCTGGTGATGAATGGCTGGCCTGTGATATCGGCGTTTGCGGGAGACCAGGACGTGACCCGTGAGGCAGCGACCAACGCAGGGCTGGTGACCATGGAGAGAGGGGACAAGGCCTACCTCAAACTTGAGCGAGGAAACCTGATGGGTGGCTGGAAGTACTCCACCTTTTCTGGGTTTCTTGTCTTCCCTTTATAGAAGGCACATGATGAAGGAGAGCTGAACTGAATCTGTACAGCAAGAACGTGTTTTAATGGGTGCTTCTAAAAAGCATCCAACGGGTCCAATGGAATCCCAAGTCTTGATGTACCTTTCACTTCTTTTCTGTCTTGTGCTGGTGATTTCAATATCTTTTCATCATCATGCATGGCTTAAAGTTAAATGGGGCATTTGGCTGATGCTTTTATCCAGCAACTTATAATCATTAGGTACATGGACAGTCCCCTTGGAGAAGCTGTGGGTTAGGTGTCTTGCTCAAGGATGCAATGGTAGAAATTGTTTGGGTTTAAACCTGCGACTTCAGATTCAGAGGCAAGTGTTTTACCCACTAGGCTTCTACCACACACATATCTTTGATTGCCACTAGAACTGAACATGCTATCTTCTATCTTCAGTTGCTGATTGCAGAGACATTCAGACAAAACCTGTGTCCAGTGACTGATGCGGCCATTTTATTAAGATCAAAGTGCAAATGGACACAGGTGGGTACAGGGCCACAGACTCGATTCTATTTATTATCACTGTCGCCATCTGTTCCTCTGGCAGATCGGGTCAGAAAAGAGCCAGATATATTCCAAGCTCAGCTTGCCAATGGACTGCTGGTTCCAATGTAAATCTTGGCTATGGTCACACATATTAAAGTTCTGATGCTTGTTCTGACATCGCCCCCATTCTTTGTGTCCTGTATAGCCAGTGGGGGGTATGGCACCTTACACAAATGCCAAACTGAATGCTTAGATATAAAATTAGAGGACTCTACTTGGTTCCTGATAGCGATATTCGGCTCTAGGGAGAGCATTTGTTACAGAAACTTACTAACATGTAGTCTTTTGCACAAATCATTGACAAAAATGTTGCAAAGAACCATCCACTATCATCATATGAATATTATTCATGTACAATCGCTGGAATGTCCTTTTTTAATGCCCTGTTCCAAAGGTTTGTGTTTTTCAATTGCAAATAAAATTTCCAACCATTTGAATTACTTAGATATAACATAAACAGGCCAATTAACTGTATGCACTGCATATTTGTCAGTCACATGTAAATAAAACAATTAAGAATGAGAGTTATGCAATAATACCAATAAACCCAATGTGATTTGAATAACCAATGACCGATTTTTCTATTTTTCATAAATATTTAAATAAACCCGATGTAAACAATCTCATACATTTTAACTAAATGAATCTTGCTTGATCCTCATGTTTCAACTGATTACATTTAATTGTTTTCACAATTAAAAGATGTATGCTAATTTCAAAGAATTTTAATAAATCCATTCTAAAAATCAATTAGATGCAAATATCTAAAAGTAAACTAAGCCATGAATCATATTTTGAGTGTGTCCTCGCATGCTAAGAAGCAAATCTTGTGTAGGTAACAGTTTGCTTTGCTTCAAGCTGTTCCTTCTTGTAGTCAGGAACACCCTCGAACCCAATTTTGTTCGAGGTCGCTGGGATATCAAATCCCATGTAGGCACGACGCTGATCTGTGAGATTCCGGTGGCAGATGGGGGAGCTGGAGGACGGAGTGCCAGGACCCTGCCGACTACACCACGCGTGATGTCGTTGTTCATTAGCATCAATGCTATATGAGGCTGCTACTCAAGAGGAGGGTTTTGCACCAACAAAATTTTTAACTGCTTTCAACTTTATAACTCTGCAGGTCAAATTTATTTTCTACAGGGCCTGTAGAGAGTAAGAGGCATCACACCTGTTTAGAAAAGTTGCTTTTAATAGAGAACATTTGACAAAAGCACCATTTGTACATTAGCATATCAGCAGAGCACCCGTATAACTTTTAATTAAAACAGAAATCAGATCATGATTCGTTAAAAAGCTTAACGCACAATACTTTCTAAAATATTATTGTAAACCACATGCAGTCCTTAAAATCAAATAGGTTCTCTGCTGACAATGGGTTTGTCAGAGGATATACATATTAAAAAAGATTCAAACATGTTAAAAAGGACTATCTAATGAGAAACTGATATGTTAGTTAAGTATCACAGAGTAAAAGTACCAATAAAGAATTGCTCAAAACCATAATTGGCTTTTAAATGGACTTCAATGGCTAATCATGTTGTACCAGTGACCCGCTAGATGCTAGTGGTATTTAAATGAATGGTTAATCCAAAAAACAGATAGAACTTTTCCCAAAACAAATATGGGCCAAGACATTTGGTGTCAAGGTTCATTTCATTGGTTCTATACTGAAGCTACAAGTTTAATATAATAGAAAGTTATCAAGCTATAGTGTGTACCTAATACCTTCCCAGCCTCATAGCTCCAGTAAACAGAACAGTGTAAAGCAGCATTAAACTTCTCTTTTTTGTCCTTCCTGGAGAATATTTGAAATGAAATTGTCAAAGTCCATTAAAGTCAACCTCTCAGGTATTAATGTTTCACTCTTTAAGTTTCTGTAAGAGCTAGGGTTCCTATGGTTGTGGGTACCTGGATCCTATCCTGGGGTCTACAGGCGTGAGGCAGGGACTCACCCTGGGCAGAGTGCCAGGCCACCACAGGGCACACACACCATTCACTCACACACTCACACTTATGGTCAATTTAGAACCCCCCAAAGTCAGAGAAACTCAGAGAAAAAACACATCATTTTATAAATGGTTTCCTAATAGGTATGGATATTAATTAGGCAACAAACCCCTTCAAAATCATTAAAAATGAGCTTAAACACAAATAAATAGGGCCAACGGTGACTGTTGCTGCCAAATACTGAGTCCACATATATGACTGCATTAGTCCGCTACATGAAATAACCAGATTCTCCACATATGTTCCCATTTCTAAAGGGGAAAAATAAATAAAAGTGAAAGGCCCCCCAATAGTCACAGCAGTAGTGCAGTGCGCAGTGTGAACTGGCTGAAGCAGGGAGCAGCCAGCACCACAGTGTGTGGGAATGGTTCCTTGTTTCAGTTGTGCCACTGACAAACCTGGGATTGGAACCAATGACCTTCCGATCACAGGCGGAACTCCCTGAGAACCAGGCATAAGATTATTTTATAAACTAATTAATGGACTTCTTTTAAACCATTCGTAAGCGATACCAGGATACATATGAGTCTTCAAGTTTGGATCACAGTGTTGCCACTTGCAGATCTGGGATTCGAACCAATGACCACAGGTCACAACTGAAACTCCCTCAATGACAGGCATAATACATTTATGAACAAATTAATAACCATTAAGGGACTCCTTTTAACCATTCGTAAGTGATACCAGGATATTTATGAGCCATCAAGACTGGATCTGAGCAACATTTGTAACATAATAATAAAAAAAACAGAAAATGAAACGGAAATGAGCAACAAGGCCTGTGATGTGAACGTTTCTCATGGTAAAGTAATGCAGATCTTGATGAGGCAGCAAATAGAGTTCAAAAAATGTTGTTACTGTTTTGGCTGAGGAGGTTGATGGGAGTTGGGAAAATGAGAGGGTGCCGTGGTGTGCCTCCGCCGCTGTCTCTCTTGTGGAGAGCTTATGTGCATGTAGTTGTTGTTGCCGATCTGTACTCCACTAACATTGGAAAGGTAGAAGTATGCACTACCTAGGAGGATGGATGGAGAAAACAACAGAAGTCTGTACATTTCTAGGCTGCAGGGTTCAGTTCGCATTTATTTTAGGAGAGAGAAAATTAGTTTGATTTGCTCCACAGAGGCGGGCATAAGGTTTATAAGATGGATAGACACTCACCTGGTTGTGGTGTTGAGAATTGCCGCTGATAGGGGGCAAAAATAACAAATGTTTATGTTTCTGGATTCAAATAGATTGTTTTATACAATGTAATATAATGTAACAATGTTTTCCAGCATAATCTATCACATCTGCATCATAACTCGAAGAATATCAATGTGAGGACGGAAAATAAGTCCACACATTGGACTTATTTTCAGTCCTTTTGGCTCAAAAGAGGCTTTTCTGTTTTTGTCTATGACCAGGAATATGGCCAACAAACGTACAACACAGATGTGACTTATCAGGTTGAAAAATGCATCTTTTTAAACCATTACAAGTTTATCAAACAACATAACAGTGACAAGGCTTAATCCCAGACCTGGGTCCCTGGAGGTCTATGATTGGTGGGCTGTGCTTTGGGAGCTGGTTTGCGAATAGAATCTGTTAAAGATGGCTCTTTTGGCCTTGCCTCCTAAAAATGACAGAACAATAGGCTATTATACATTTAAAACAAGAGAAACTTCCCTCTATGAACCTTCCCCTTTTAGAGGTGAATACCTGTGCAGGAGCTGGCTCAGTCTTCACTTGATTTGTGTCTTGAATTGACTTTGCTTCAAGGCATCCTACAAGGATGAAACAAAGTGAGACCAATCAGATCACAGGAATCCAACACTGCTGTGTGCGTTTGGATACACCTTATTATTAAAAAAAATCTGTATTTGTTTCATTGTCTACATGGTAGATTAATACTGAAAAAAAAAGATGAAGTAATTCATGGAATTCTGCAGTAAACAAAAAAGAGTTAAACAAACTAGAATGTTTTGTAAGAAGTTCATGATCAACTGCTGTTTCTTTTTAAATGGTTCTTGCCATAATGTGGAGTAGAAACATAGTGGAATATTATTGGAATATTATTGGAATATTATTCTGTGTACCAACCCGAACATCGGATTTGATGGTCCCAAACACATTAAGAAGGCTAGAAACTGCCCCTATGAACTCTTGATGAACAATCACCTGTTAATTAAAAACCTTTCCAGGTCGATTCCTCATGAATCGGATTGAAAAAATGCCATGAGTTTGCAAAGACGTCATCAGAGCAACATCATTTTTTCAATATTAATCTACAATGTAGCCGATAATAACAATGGAAATCGTTGAATGAGAAGGTGTGTCCAAACTTTGACTGGTACTGTACATGTTTTAATAGTGTATGATAATTGGTTTTAACTTGCGCCAGTGTTCCTTAATGCTAGTGCTAGGGGACCAGCACCCTACACATTTTGGTGCTTTCACTGCTTCAGCACAGTGAATTCAGAGACCTGATTAATTGAATCGGGTATGTTGGGAGCAGGGAAAACACAATAATGTTACATACCCATCACATAGTTCATACTTTATAACCAGATTCTGAATGCAATGGGACTTAATACAACCAGTCACTTTATTTTTGCTTGGCACATCATAATATGTATTTGATATATATAATATGTATTATATGCATAATATATGTATTATATACATAAAATATGTATTATATACATAAAATGAAAAAATATTCCTAGAGCTTCATGAGGATGGGTCTGAACATCATACTGATTAAATGTTAAGTCTAAATTTATGGTCAATATTGGTGTGATCCTTGCTTTATGTGGAAAAGAACTAATAATGGAAGTAAATGTAAAACAAATATGGCCATTTTGACCATTTCTGGTGGTCGAAAATTAACAAAATGTAACTACACATTTACTTTCAAAGCATTTTTAAATTAGGGAAATATAAAGTATCTCCAGAAAAGGGTGTAATATAATAGTTGGCACATCCCTAGTTAAGGGATCATTGCTAATTATTCTAATGAATAATCACGTTTAGGGGAATGCTGCGAATGAAAAGTTCTGCCCCGTCTTCCAGTCATCAGATTTAAGTTCAAGTGGTTGCTGAAGAGACGCGGGGGAATGAGATTTACCATTTCCTGCGTTAGAGTCGAGACTGAGTGAACTCAAATGGCGACTGATGTCGTTTTTGGCTTCCTGTGAACAAGGAGAGAGTGTGAAGTACCTTTTTAAAAATGATTTGACCTCGTTCAAACTGAGTAAACATGAATAATACATATAAGATGCAAATACACATGTGGACAAAATTGTTGGTACCCCATTAACACGTGTTTTGCTTTACACATGTTTATTCCCATTGTGTGTATTGGAACAAAACAAAAACAGGAGGGGAAAAAAACTAATTTGACATAATATCACACAAAACTCCAAAAATGGGCTGGACAAAATGATCGGCACCCTTAAGTTAATATTTAGTTGCATACCTTTTGGAAAAAAAACTGAAATCAGTCTCTCCCTATAACCATCAATAAGCTTCTTACACCTCTCACCTGAAATTTTGGACACTCCTCCTTTGCAAACTGCTTCAGGTCTCTCATATTGGAAGGGCATCTTTAACCAACAGCAATTTAAAAATCTCTCCACAGGTGTTCAGTGGGATTTAGATCTGTTCTCATTGCTGGCCACTTCAGCACTTTGTTCCATCCATTTCTGGAGCTCTTTGACGTATGTTTGGGGTCGTTGTCCTGCTGGAAGACCCAAGATCTCGGACACAAACCCAGCTCTCTAACCCTGGGCCCTATATTGTGACCCAAAATCCTTTGGTAATCCTCAGATTTCATGATGTCTTGCACACAGTCAAGGCACCCCATGTCAGAGGCAGCAAAACAACCCCAAAACATCATTAAACCTCCTGTTTTATTTTCTCTGTATGCCTCATTTCATTAGACTGATGTGCTTTAACAAAAAGCTCTATCTGGGTCTTATCTGTTCACAAGACACTGACACTGATGCTCCCTGAGCCTAAAGAACAGACTTTTCAACATTTCATCAATTTTTCTCTTTCGTCCATGCCCAGGGAGATTAGCTACAGTGCCATGGGTTGCAAACTTCTTGATCATGTTGAGCAATGTGGACTAAGGCACATCTAGATCTCTGGAGATGGACTTGTAACCTTGAGATTGTTGATATTTTTTAAACAATTTAAAGGTTTTTAATCTCAGGTCCTCACACAGTTCTCTTTTTCTATTTCTGTTGTCCATGCTTAGGGTGGCACGTATAGACGCAAGACTAAGTGAGCTTTAGTCCTTTTTATCCGCTTTAAGGTATGATTTTTATTTTGCTCACACCTGTTACTTGCCCCAGGTGAGTTTAAATGAGCATCACATGCTTGAAATAATTTTATTTATCCACAATTTTGAAAGGGTGCCAAAATGTTTTGTGACATTATGTCAACTTTGCTTTTTTCCCTCCTGTTTTTGTTTTCTTCCAATACACACAAAGGGAATAAACATGTGTATAGCAAAACATGTGTTAATGCAATACTTTTCTGTTATATTTGATTTTCTGAAAAAAAATCAGGGTTACCAAGAATTTTGTCCACGTGTGTATGTAGACTAATGACAACAAAATGTCAAAGAATCTACTTAAAGAGATGTATACTTCATTTCAAGCTGAATAATTTCCTCATATATCATTACTGAAAATGTAAATAAATGCTTAAACCGAACTTTCGTACCAGTTGTTTCTGAATGGCATGAACATCGTTGTGTACTTCTTTTTTGTGCGAGTGGTACACCTTCTCTGTGACCTTAACACAATCTGAAATTAAAATGAAACCAAAAGAAAGTATTATCACATGAGTAAAATATATTCAGACACATTCAAAAACAAAATGTAGGTATAATAATGAAATAATATGTAGGATCTTCTAGTCCTAAAAACAGGGGCTCCTCCTAAAAAGGTGAAACTGAAAACATGTTTTATATTCTAGCTTCTTCAAAGTAGCCACCCTTTGCTCTGATTACTGCTTTGCACACTCTTGACATTCAGTCGATGAGCTTCAAGAGGTCGTGACCTGAAATGGTTTTCCAACAGTCTTGAATTCCCCAGAGGAGTTTAGCAGTAAACACCTGTGTGCAGAGCAGTAATCAGAGCAAAGCGTGGCTATTTTGAAGAAACCAGTATATAAAACATGTTTTCAGTTATTTCACCTTTTTTTGTTAGGTACAGAACTCCACATGTGTTCAATCATAGTTTTAATGCCTTCAGTGAGAATCTACCACTGTAAAAGGTCATGAAAATAAAGAAAACATATTGAATGAGATGGTGTGTCCAAACTTTTGGTGTGTAGTGAATAT
>JBBKCR010185612.1:0-14024 GCA_037577295.1 Ladigesia roloffi | reverse complement strand
GTCACCTTCGACTTGGATGCCCTGGGGGTAAGCAAATAAACATAAATTTTTCATTTTTGGGTGAACTATCGCTTTAAAGGGATTACAGAAGTCACATTGCATTTATATCATTGTTCTTAAATACAGGCAGCTCAGCGTGTTGGACTAGGACCTCAAAGTCTCCAGCTCTGACATCCTCTACACGCATGTTTTATCTAGAAATGGCCACGATAACATGGGCCATTCTGAACTAAGCAGCTCTATATGCTAGAAAGCTGCTTGATGTGGATGACTGGAGAACCACAGTGATGGGATGATGAGATGAGGTACATCTCTTCAGCATCTTCACATTCGCAAAATTTTTTCCAGTGGCATGGCTCGTAAGTGCAGCTCTCCCATAGTGGAGAAAAATATGACATTTACATACTTTGCATTTTGCTCTTTTGTCATCAATGTGGGTGTGCCAGTCTTTAAAATCTTCATTTTCAACCAAATATCTTGAAATGTACACTTGTCTGGCATGTTTGCAAAGATTTAGCATTCTAGACTGTTGCACATTTTTAGTGTGGGAGAAGTTTTGAGCAAAAGAGAAACACTCACTGGGAACAAAGACACGTAAATACATCAGGTTTTGGCTACTACACCGTATGCTATTAACAAAATTCCCTGACATTACTTGGCAGGCAAATTATCAAATTTGCTCACTTTTCATGCCTGGAATTGCCTTTACTAAAATATTCCAGAAATTTCCTGACACGTGGGAACCCTGTTTTACATTCTGGTCAGTGAGGAGAAAAAACTATATTTCAAAGATTAAAAGACATAAGAAGAGACAGTGGAGAATACTGTAAGCCCCCAGTAATGTCCTAACCTCATAGTCCATCTCAAGGCAGGCAAACATGGGATTCTCAAAACCAACATCTACTCCCACCACATGGTAAACAAGTGTGTTGGCCTTGTGCGCTTCCAGAGGAGAAGAGATAGTGAGGCGAGCAGCAGCATCTCTGTTTAGGATATACACCAGCTTCTGCTTTTCAATGGCACCTGTGATAGAAAGTATGAAAAGATCCGAAACTTGAATCAAAATGTATGGATTCAATGTATTTTTAACCTTTAGTAGACCCTTAAAAATTATGACTTTTATTTATGAGTCCAATTACTGATTTTAAATCTTTATCCTGATAACATACGCTGAAGTCAAATAACTGGTTAAAAGGATCATGGTGGAAAAACCTTTCAGATACTAACAATTTAAATAATAATTAAGGGGTAGCCTAGTTAGTAGTAGTAGCCTATGTGGGGTAAAACACTTGCCTGTGAACCTGATGACCACAAAGTTCCAGGTTCTAACTCCCTATTTTCTACCATTGTGTCCATGACCAAGACACTTATGCTTTAGGGGAACTGTCCTTGTACCTAATGATTGTATGTCAATCTGGATAAAGGCATCTGCCAAATGGCACTTCACTAACAAAATGTTGAGAAGGAAAAACCCACAAGCCTCACAGCAATCTGACTCTCTCTCTCTATACTGAGAGTTTCTGAACAATTCTCTTCTCAACTCTAAATATCGGCCAAAATACACAGAAAAAGCACCCATGTATGTATGGCCAACTCAAGAATTTTCATTTGGTATGTCGATGCGCATAAGCAGATCTACCGTCATGGAATTCAGTGCGACCTCGCGTTGGATGCCAGTTTCTTTGTGCTGCCTACCATTGTGGCCGCTGGTCACTCTGTGCTACCCTCTGTTATAGTCGTTAGTTTCCCAGTGCTACCTTGCGTTGTAGTCCCTGGTTTTTCTATGTTACCTTGCATCGGATGCTGGTCCTTGGTCAAAAATAACACTTTACCGTATAGCATTTGCCAAATGATTCCTAAAGGAGAACAGTGACCTGTTGTAATTGTGGGTGAGCATAGATCAGATAGTATAATGTTCTCTCCAGCATCATTCAGAGAAGAGACATGAAACTACTCATCATTTCTGCATCACTGCCACAATATTGCAAAGTGAATGGACACTAGCTCTCCTGTGCTACATTGGGGTCGCTGCCTTTTTTTTCCTGCAGTAAGCGGAATGCTATCTAAAGCTAGGGAACTATAGCACTTATCAGACTTCACAACAAGCTTGAAGTATGGCATAAAAATTCAGGTTTAAGTTACATTAATCACAAAATTTTCAATAACACTGGGAATGACGTTGGACATGTCCATTCTGATTTTCCGACACAAAGTTATAAAATTTAAGCTGATTCTCAGTGTTAAAACACATCTGCTATGCATTAAAAATGGACTCATCCACTCACGCTGAAAAGGGTTAAATAAGAAAACACAAAACATGTGACAAACAGATTCCATGACAGCAAAATTCTGATGCTAAAAATGACACTGAATATTAAATGTCTCATTTTACCAATCATAACAGCTCTGCCTTTGGGGTCCACAGCCAGGAACTGCCCAGGAACGATTCGTCGACAGCCGCTCTTGCCAAAAGTCTCCTGGTGCACTTTTTCAAACATGTTCTTGGATGGATGGTACTCAAGAATAACTATACGTCCTGAGTCACTGCCGACCACTATGTAGTCTTCCATTCAGAAAGAGATACAAAAAGAAAAAGGAAAAAAAAACACAAACAAAAAAAAAACAATTAACCATTCCATTCCTTAGATTGAGTAATACTATACATTTTGTCAAATGTTTAAATTTTCAGGAGTGGATGTCATGTCAAATGCTAATTTTTGATCCAATCATCACAAATTGTATACAAATGTCAACTTCAATAGACATACTAACCTTTTGTTCCACCAGTGAGTCTAAAGGCCATGAGGGAGCGGATAATGCCAAACACCTCCATAGTTAGCAGTGTGTGGACCTTGCCTGTGTTGGCATCAGGACGAAGCAGCTCCACAATTTTCCCCCTAGAAACAACAATTTCTTGCTGCTTCGTGCCTAGAGGAAATTATGGTATAAGGTGAGATTTTGATAAACTACTTCTCACAGTCTAGGCATGTTTTACGACTATAATCGTATAATGAATCATAAACACAATTTCTAAATCTTTATGTTTTAAAACTGACAACACACTTCCAGACTGCACAGGTGTACACTTAAAATAGCTATAAATAAGTAAGTAAAGTGTCTCATTAGTCACGCTTGCACAGCACACAGTGTGAACAATGAAAATCTCCTCTGCATTAAAACCTATACACCATATGAAGAAATGAACAGCCAGAGACGCAAAGCCCAGGGAGCAGTGTGTGGGGATGGTACCTTGCACAAGGTTACCTCAGTGGTGCTACTAGCAGTCCTGGGATTCAAACCTACAAACGTATGTTTGCAGGGGCAACTCCATAACCAAATAATGAACAAGCTAAAGGGCTGTATCAACAGCATGTTATATTTATATGTATTGTGTCATGGTGAAGATATAGAAATGAAAAAGATACCTGAGAAGTTGCCATGGATGGCATGAGTGATGCCAGTAGCCCTCTGTAAGGTCAGGTTGTACAGAAACATGGTGGATGTCTCTGGACCCCTTAGGCTCAGATGAAAATAACTGTTACTGCACCTAAAAATCAGATTATAAAATCATATTGCAAAGCACCACAGGATAATCCCTTATGATTGTATACGAATACATGAACATTACAATACAAACTTGAGATCACACTTTAACAGTAACAGTGCTGCCACGCAATGAATATGCTAAGGCTGGCATGCTATGCTAAAAATAATTCCACCTATAACAACTAAAGGTTTTACTTTGATTTAACAGCTCGGTTTCTAATGTATGAAATGTATAAAGCATTCCATGCTCTTTCACGAAGACAATAAAACTCCTAGGTTGAACTTTCACTCGCTACTTAAGAAATGAATGAGTTAGCAGCTAGCTACGAGGCACCTTTAGCACACTCATTTGGCTCCCTAGAAAATGATGTGCACTTCAGTAAAATAACTGGAAAACATTATTTCCTCGCGTAAAACTTGAGAACTGGAATCGGAGGCTTTTGAATTACTTCTCTTGACAGATTTAAAGTCCTGCAGTTCATTGTTTACTCGGACAGAATGTATTAGCCTGTGAGGCTAACAGAACAGAAAAATATAACGTATGTAGTCCCATACTGACGCCGATTTATCAAACATATTGATATTTAAATGATATATGAGGTGTTTGATGAGGGTTTACCTATTCAGCAGTGAGGATGGTGCAGATTTGGACAGGATGAGAAACTTTTGTCTCTTTTTTCAGCGCTTCGGTATTTCAAACGCTGCTACAGACATCCGGGTCCTTCTGACTCACAGTCGAGCTTCACAGTGCTCCTGCCCTCTGCCTGTCGAGAAACAAAGAAAAATTAAACCAGTCTTTTACACAAAATTGTACTAAATAAAAAAACACAATACGTAAATAATAAAAACTTAAATAATAAATAAAAAAAAATACTTCATCCAGAACACATAAAACCATACAATAAGCCTAAATGAAAATACATAAAAAATATAGCTGAACATACGTCAACCAAAACCTGTTTTACAAAAATTGTACCAAAAAAATTATTTCGTTTAATTTAATGAAATTATATTAAATACTTTTTAAAAACCTTTAACCAGGATGCAGACACATAACTGTTTTTTTTTACTGCATTTACACATCTATATATTCACTCGAGACTCTCTGGCCGGTACAAAAAATGATATTACTGATAGGAGCAGTTCGATTTTAAACCTTACTGCTTTTGGAGTGACTAGTTGTCTAATGCAAAAGGAGTACAAAAGGAATATGCTAGGAATCTTTGTTTGTTTGTTTATTCATTTATTTGTTTTACATTGTTATGCTTTGCATTCTGTACACAGAAACGATAACAGAACAGTAATAGGTGTGCAAGAAATAGTAACAGAACAGTAATAGATTTGACAGTAATAGTAGTAGAACAGTAATAGATGTGACAGTTATCAGGATTGTATTATATTGTATTTTTCTATGCTCTAAATTTTGTACTGTCCACTTTCCGCTGTGCAAATTTCCCACTTGTGGTAATAATAAAGGTTTACCTTATTTTATTTTATCTGATCTTATCTTAAAGCAAATGAAAACACTGAAATATCAGGTAGATATATATATATAAAAAAAAGTCCAAACAAACAGAATGAAAGCATATGTAATACTAATAGTAATAGTATATTGCAGAACAGAGAGCATAGGTCCCAGGTTTTTTCAGCATTCTTATTGTAAGCGGTGAAGTTACGGTAACTTTTTTGCACCTTACACTTACATATAATTTACTTTGATAAATGAAGATCAAAGTAATTATGAATAAAGTCTAAAATGAAGCTACAAAAATTGTACTATAGTCTTCATATGTGCTTAGAAGGTCAAAACTGTTCCTGGTGTTGAAGAAGAGTTTATATGCCATAAAAGCCAGTGTATTTAAAAGTGTTCTACATGCATTCAATATTCCACCATTGCATTGTTCCCTAAAAACTACTCTGAGTGGGGCTGAGTTCAGCAGCATTTACTTACCAATACACTGTAGCTCAGGTTTTTCTAACCCTGCTCTTGGAGGAACACTCACCTGAATATTTGAGCATTTTCACTGTTCGCAACACTCCAACAGTTCCAACTAATTAATTAATTAACCCTTTCTAAGCTGCTGTACACAGTGAATTGAAACCCTGTTCTTTAAGCGTGTCATTAAGGAGTCATTAGTTGTGCAAAATGCAAAGACTGAGGTATAAAGCAATGAATAATAAATAAATACCAGCCATTAATAGCAGCAACAAGATAAAAATAAGCACCATATAATAAATAAATACAGCAAAGTTGTGCATGTGTATGTATGTGTTTCTGTGTGTATGTGTTCTGTTTAGGAGAAGGAAGCATTCGTAAAACAGTTTATGATTCGATTCTGATTGAGGTGTCTGATAGCCTGAAGGCATCAAAACCGAGGGAGTGTGTAAGGGGTGTGTGGGGTCTGCCACACTGTTGGTGACCTTGTGAACATGTAAATGACCTTCTCTGTTGTACATTGCATGGACAAAAGTATTGGGACGTCTGACCATTACTCCAACAGGGACTTTAATTACATTGCACTCGAATACATAGACTTTGATATGTTGTTGATCCCCCATTTGCTGCTATAACATCTTCCACTCTTCTGGAGGACTTTCCACAATATTCTGGGGAGTTTCTGTGGGAGGTTGTGTCGATTCTGTGTCACTGTGTAGAGTATTTATAAGGTCGGGCAATAACGTTAGGTGAGAGGGCCTGGCTTTAATGATCTGTTCCAGTTTATCCCAAAGATGTTGGATGGGGTTGAGGTCAGAGCTCTGTGGGGGCAGTCAAGTTCTTCCACACCAAACTCATTCAGCCATGGCGAACTTTGAAAAGAGAACATTGCCCAGCCTTCAGTCCATCATGGATAATACTGACCAAACACTCCACAGTGAGGTGGAAGGACTTTAATCACAGACTCACCAGCATGATATGCTCCATTTAACACAAAAGAAAGTCCTTCTTTCCACTGCCATCAGACTCTACAACTCCTCTCTCTGTCAAACATCCATACAATAATCTGTGTAATAGCCTGTTGCTTTTTGTTGTGTATTTTCTTATTGTGTTAAATTATTATCGTTACATGTTTGAAAAAGTGTAACTGTCTATCATGTGCAATATCAGGTGTTAAAACATTCTCATTGTGTGCAGTTGTCTTACCATGTGAAATATCATGGAGTGTTTTGTAAATGGCTGCTGAGTCACTTCATTATGTGCAATATTGTTTGTGCAATAGCCTTCATGTGTAAAATTCAAGTAATACCTTAGTACCTCAGTTATTACTTAATAGTACTGTAATAATGTACTCCAAACTACCATCTGTGCTAGATTTCACTCTAAGTTAACTTAGTCAACTATATTTATACCAATAATTTCTGTGTAAAGCATATTGCATTTACATATTGAATTTATTTTTCAGATATATATTTAGATTTTATTAAGACGTTATTTTTTTCTTGTCTCTCTGTGTGTCCTTGTGTCTTTGAAATCATTACATGCACTATTTACTCTGGGATCAACAAAGATTTCTGTTTCTGATACTGATTTATAGACCTTGTTTGTTCACTGGGGCACAGTCAAAGTGAAATAGCAAGGGCTCTTCCCCAAATTCTGTATAAAGAGTTGGAAGCATGGCATTGTCTCAGATACCTTGTATGCTGAAGCATTAAGATTATCCTTCACTGGATGCGACGTGCCAGCCTCTATTATTAATTATTAAGAAGAGAGTCCCAATAATTTTGTCCCATTTAGCGTTTCAATTTCCAGGGCTGCTGCCCTGTAAGACGGGTAAAAGAAAGTGCAGGTCATATCCACATGACGGCGCCCTTTACATGTGACTTATTTTTCGTAGTCTTAAGGATTCCAGACGGGTAGAGAATGCTGACGGTGTTAACTGTTGATTTCCCGAAATCAGGGAGCTGTCACACACGGGGATCTTTCCCAAAGGAGGACTTTTTCTCCACATCAAACAAGATGTCATGAGCAGCTGAAGGTCAGATATGGTCATACTGGCCCACTCACTTTCAGAATCAGAGTCAGAACTTGATTGATCCCAGAGAAGATTGCTTATGTTGTGATACAACGGGACACACAGGAACAGAGGCAATAACAATATAAAATATGTCTAAACGAGCAATAAAACAAAGCTGTGGGAAAACAATAATATATGAAATACAAAATCATAGGGCTGCCAACTTTTCCCAAAACTTTTGCGTACGATTGTAAGCGTCGAGCGGGGGGTGTGGGGCGGAATGGGGGCTTACATCCCGAGCATCGACTGGGGGGGCTGCCTTACATCCCGAGCGTCGAGCGTTGGGGGCGGGGGGGTTGGGGGGTGTTCACAATGGGATAAATAGAAAAAATACATTTTCAGCGTGAGAAATTGGAGGTTTAAATCACACATACACATACTGGGTATAAGTACTATAAGTACTATAGACAAGTAACTTACACTTGGGTGAATTACTAATAACATAGATGGTGGTTATGTTATTGCACGTAGTACTGATCATTAGTTTAAAAGTAGTAACAATATAAGTAGTGATAATCATAATATAATCATAATATTTCAGCACCAGAAAAGAACATTGCGGAATACTGCACATGGCAAGACAATGATTATGTGCAATGTCTTTCCCCATGTATTGTGTAGTTTATTGGAATCCTGCTCATTTAAATCTGCCTGTTTGTGTGAGTGTGAACGCATGCATACCTCGGGTGAAATCAGTGCCCTATCACAGAGCTCGGTGGTCTTTCACGAAGACCCTCCGTGCACAGTGCATCACGGGAGCTGTAGTTTCAAGTCAACGCATGTTTGACAGTTGGCTGTCTGTAACATTTTTAAATGTGATGCTGTCGAGGTTTAGAATTAGACACACTTTAGGGCGTGTTTTCCCATCACTGCATCCATTTCAGTAACGGTTTCGTAAATGTGGAGAGCGCTGTGATGAACTACAGTTCCCAGAAGGCCCCTCGGTGAGTGTGGGGAATGCAGGGTGAGGGGTCTCTTTTTTCTGGGGATGCTTTACAGCTATGTTATATGTTTTTTTCTGGCTTGCATTGAGCCCACATCGCATTAGAGGCCACCACACACACCTTCAGCCTGTCAGGAAACAGTAGGAGAGACACGAAGACACGAGTCCTCCTCACATCTGGACGCAGATAATACGCAGAGCCTGCTGGAAGCCTCGTTTCACCAGCTGAGGATCCATGTGAATGTTCACACTGCAGCTGATCGTCCAGAGTGAGACAGGAGTGATGACACACAGAGGATGGAAGATGATGAGCTGCTCCGATTTCTGAGCCCAGCTCAGCACTTACACTCCCCCTTTTAGACCATATTTGATGAAAAGGCAAGACTTGTGCATCTTGGGCACGGATTGCAAGGTAAGAAAACGATTTGATGAATGACTGATTACTAGTCACACTGACTGACACAGTAAACTTGTAAACAGGTATCCTGCTATCGGCTGTTATTTCTTTTTAACTTACAATTTTAGACAGTAGTGCAAAGGTTGTGTTGCACAAACCGTTTCTCTGTGCATTGTGTATAGGATACGGTCCTCCATGCAAAAGACTCTGCTTTCCCCTTTGTATCCCCCCGGTGTAATTTATGTGGGGGTCTCGGGCCCTGAACTCCTGCCAGTGTGCCAGCGTTGCTAAGAGACAGCGGGGCTGCAGCAGGAGAGAGGGGATTTGCATGGGACTGAAGTGGAGGGCTTCATCATGATCAACCATTTCTGAGCACGCTTCTCTTTACCTTTCTTCTTCAATCTTTCTTTATTTCTTATTTTCCTGCTGCACTCTTTCTCACTGTCACTCCCTTCCTTTCTTTTTCTCTCCCTCTCTGTTTTCCCTCTCTTTCTCTCTCTCCTTTTCTCTTTCTCCCTCCCTCTATTTCTTCCTCTTTCTTTCTGCCGCTCCCTTTTTCACCCTTTCTTCTTCTGTCTCCGTCCATCTCTTCGTTTCTCCTGTTATCTCTCTCTCCATCACTTTCTTTCTTTCTTTCTTTCTTTCTCTCTTTCTTTCTCGTTCTCCGATTTTCTCTCTCTCTTTCACTCTTTCTTTCTTTCTTTTTTTCTTTCTTTTTTTTTTCTCTCTCTCACCCCTCTCTTGTTCTATTTTTTCTTAGTTCACTTCCACTTCACCTTATCACTTTGTCTTTCATTCTTTTACTCTTTCTTAGGCTCATGTGTGATCATGCAGTAAGATATGAAAATTAAGTTAGAACAATCTGACGACAGATGTTTTTATGTTAAATGATCTCTTATATCAGTTAGGGTTAGGGTTGTCTTGAGATGCATTCTCTACATGGATTTTAATCTCAGTTGCCATTCGCTGTGCAGAATGTAGGTGTGTACCTTTTGTACGTGAGTAATTTGAGATTGTAATTTGCGTTTCCTGATTTCCTCATATCAGTGTTTGGGTAATGCAGTTGATGAATGATCTTTTAAAAAATTATTGATTCATTTTACTGTTCAGGCTGTGTTGAAGTTGGATTTCATTTCAGTGTTACATCTGATAATAAAACGTATTGCTCGTATTACAGCTCAGATGCCCACGTGGGTTGCAGTATGAGATTGGAACACTCCATATTCCTAGCTATTGTAGAAAAGAGAGAGGTTTTTGCAAGACTACTCACATTTCTCTCTCATTTCATTACTGTGCTGCATCGCATAGGCACTGGCATTGACATTAGGGACGCGTTTTCAGATTTGGAATGACATGTTTATCTCTAGTTTATCTGACAATGACTGCTGAGTTTGCTATTCCACATTTAGTTATATTCACACACACGCTGTACTGTTGTAGCTCATTAAAATGGTAGATCCAAAATTGCTTTTTGTTTTTATACATTTCAACAGATGGAAAGCAAAGACCATCGACAGGCACTACACACACAGCAGTCAGCATGCATGTATTCTGGAGATGTATTGTCATTGATTTTATTTGACATACATTTGTCTTTACCTAATTAGCTAAAGCCACTCTAAGTGATATAAAGTAAAAGTAGAAATTGCCATCGGGATTAATTGCATGACTTAAGTGTTGCAGACGCCTTCCAGCCCGTGATTTAAGATACATGAGATACAGTGTGGACACGTGCGGTCAAACTGAATCTGTTTTGCAGCTTTCTGCCGTCATTGACCCGTGGAGCTGAGGGCCTGGCTCTCAAGTGGAGGGCCGAACCCTCAGAGTGCAATATCTCCCAAAGGCACAGTGGAGGAGCGTCTATTTCCTGCCACGCTGCTGGGAAATAATGCACAATGCATGTAATGTGGTGCTGTGCAGAAACCATGATATGAATAAATCAGTACAGTGAATATTAGCAACTCAGACGTCCATGTGTATCTGTAACTGTATTTCAGTAGGATGAGTAAAAGTAGGTTGTTTTTTTCAGAGCGTGTGTTTGCCAGTTCAGTTTGACTATGGACCATCAACTCTTTCTGTAACTAGGCTAATGCAGCACCTGGGGAGTAGGAAGTGGCAGCAGAAGTCCTACAGACTTAACTAGGTTAACTCCTCTCTCAAATGCAGGGGGCCGTCAAGGAGCCATGTATGAGAGCTCGTAAAATAGGTTACTCTGCAGGGTGCGTTCTTCTATCAGGGACTCAAATACGCCAGCTCACAGCGGCAGAGCTACTTGAGATCCATTTGTCTCAGCTTAAACAGCTCCAGAGAGAACCTGTGCCTTTTACCTATCTTTTGGACAGAATAAACTGTTTGTTTGGACTTCACCTTCATGTCAGTCGAATGTCAAATAGGGCGTGTCACGCTGCAGAGGAATGTGGGTCTGTCTATTTGTGCCCGAGTGTCCTTACGCGTTCACTGGCCGAATCTATCTAAACTGGCGTCCAGACCCAAACAGACAGTAGACTGCTTCTTGGCAAAGAAGCTCATCACATCACCTTGTGGAAAATTTGATGGCGCTGTACAATCAAGCTTATAATCCCATAAGTAACAAGTTTTTCCTCAACTGGAAAATCTGGTGTGAGCTCTACTCAGACTAAAGCTGGGACACAATTGACCATCCCCACACACACTCATTGTAGGTGATTATGGATGCAGGACCACTCACCTCATTTGTTAATTGTGTAGTAATCCACATTAAAAACCTTTCAGACACATTATTGTAGGGGTCCAGGATTAGCCAGGACTGGCCATGGTTTTTAATATGTGATCAATAATTAGCCAGCTTATTTAGATTTTACTCAATCTGTGCTATGATTGAATGATTGTAAAATAGGGGTCACTAATCTTATCCTCTGAGGGCCAATAGGCCTGCATCAGAATCGAGCAGGTGCTCACCTGATTCCATTTGTTTAATCAGTTGGTCTCACTCTTCAAACAGTTGGTTATTTAGATGAGGTGAGATCCTGCTTGGTTGGAATGCAAACCTGCAGTCACACTGAACTAATGTAAACAGTGTGAAGCCGCTGAGTACACACATGCTGCATTTGAATACTGTTGGTACACCTCTAGCCGCTTCATCTGATGTGCATGCATATTAATGTGTTCGGGATACCCACCAGTTTATACGTCATGTTATGCCATTTATTTGGTCTGCTTAGAGCAAATAAAAATAATTGTTGGCTAATGAATATCATCCAAAGAAAACAGGCATCCTTCGAGGAGGCTGCACCAGAATTTGAATCTGAATTGGCTTGTATCACTAATGGTTTCCACTCAATGGTTAAATCCTGAATCTTGTGAACTGCAGGAATTAGTCTTCTTCAGATGTGTATGCTGTTAAGTTTGTCTGGAGGTGAATTGAGCCTTAAATATGTCAGCATGGGATCATATAGCAGGCCTTTCTGGTGCCCTCATGCCCCTCGTTTCCTCTGGATCGATGGGCTCTGCGACAGACCTTGGCACCTGGTTCCAATCCAAGAGGATCTGAGCGAGTTCCTGCTGCATAAAAGGGAAGCCGTAGACTTTGATGAAAGAGCTGCTGCTCAGACTAAGTGTGAGCTATGAAGGATATATGAGGGGGAACTGCAGTAGCTGTGGAGAAAGCTGACCAGGGAGCAGCAAGTAGAAATGAAGAAGTGGATGGAGAGAGAGACACTATTGCATGTTGGGACACCGGCCTAATTAAATATCAGTTTAAAAAGTGGAGAATTACTGTAGGTAGCTAAGATTCCTCTAGACCAGCTTGTTGAATTCCTGAACACTTAATAAAAAAAATTTCAAGGGTTAACTGTGCTCTAGATGAGTGAGCATACATTTTTATCGAATTTAGATTGATGTGTATTGAAAAATATTACAAAAATATCAACCAAGACATCTAGCTGTATTCATTCAGTTGCACACAACATTCAGGTAAAAGATACGATAGCAAGAATAAAAAAACTTAAAATACAGAATCATTCTTTATCATAATCATCATTTTCCACCTAAAATACTTTTAAACACAGTCAGGTGTAATTGACCTTCTCCATTGTACACCAAGCTAATTGATCCATTTTAGTCATTTTGATAGTTCAGCTTAAAAAATGTTTTTTTTTTCAGTCCCTAGGAGCACAGCAAAGTCTGTAATTAATGGTAAAAATGTTTTTATTGGACAAAATATTAGAATGAAATCTTAAAGTATTATGATTAAACCTTAAAATTTGTGTTTGAGAATTGAATTATTTTTTTTAATCTGGAGAGACAAGCATTATGAGCTCACTATACTAGTGTCTCTTCATCACGCTGCAGCAGAGGGTCCTACAGTTAGCTTTTAGCCAAGATTTTCTTTCTGTTTTCCTGTTTTATGTATATGTGTTCCTGCCTCGTCTGTGAAACTACCCGAGAGAACAATACAATAATTAGAATACATACTTATGTGAGTGTAGGTGTAATAATTTACATGTCTAAAGGAGTCGGCAACAGTAAAGTATGTCTGAACAAGCATTTGTGTTTTGGAAATTGGAAAGATTGGGGCACAACTTAGCTTGGGGGAAATACTTGATGTGGATGTTGTATATACACAGGTTGGAATTTCTTCTGGCAACCTCTTAATCCCATGCCAGTGTCATGTGGGAGTTTTGACAGTGCTGGGTTGGTTAATTAAGGAGGGGTCCACTGGGAAGATCATTTTCCCCCAAAAATTATTTTTATAATTGATGATTTTTTAATACTATGTTGTCCATATAATGTTTAAACACATTTAAACACATTAACCATTTTGTTGGACTTTCAGTGAGAGCATGTCAACCTAGCAAACAGCATACACTCGATTAGTAACACAGTATTACAACTTAGTTACACAGAATTACAAATTAGTCCCTCCAACGAAAAAAGATAATAATCCACCCCCATCCCACACATGCCATATAACTGAAATGTATAAATTCTTCTTATTATTATTATTATTATGCATTATTGTGTTATATTTTATTATATATGTATATATATATATATAATAACTTTTTGATTTATTAAATAAGCCACTTAATCTATGTGGCTAGTTTCCATCACTCAAAGTTTTTGTTTGAACCTGCTGCTGCTGCCG
>JBBKCR010185586.1:0-14027 GCA_037577295.1 Ladigesia roloffi | reverse complement strand
CACACACACACACACACACACACACACACACACACATAAATGTATACACACACAAACTGATACACATGTAAACACACTCACACAAATATAAACACAAACACACAACCACATGCTCATGCATGCATATACATGCACACACAAACACACAGACATCAGTATTTTTAGTGAAAAACATATAAAAAAGTGAGATAAGAGGCAGAAAGCTACTGGTTACTATAACATTTACATAGTTGCTATGTACTCACAGACCACTTCATGCGGTTCACCTGTCTTGTGTCTAAACTCATTGTCCGTTTATAAAGCTCCCATTGAACCCATTGGGTGTATTTTGTCATTTACATTTACAGACTGTAGTCCATCTGTTTCTTTACATTTGTTCCCCTTCCCTGGTCTTTCTCAGCACAGCAATGGCACTGACATTGTAGTGACATATTAGTGTGTGTGTGTGTGTGTGTTTTAGCCCTGAAGGGGGTAAACGTGGAATAAGCCAGTCTCATTTTAGATTTCAGAGCTGGAAATTTCAGAGTTTAACTGCTAGAATAACAGCTCAGAATTATAAATATTTTGAGCAAAGCAGAAACCCTTGTTTGCTTTTTCAACCGATTACTCGTTGCTCCGTTTATTTCCATAAGCGTCCAGCAAGAGAGATCAGACACAGCAGAGAAAGCATCTGCATAGAGCTGTATCATGTTGCCTCTCTCCAAATAATTAAAAAGAGAATGAATAATATAACGTTTGTATTTAGCATGATGTAGTGATGCAGTTTGTTGCTACTAAAATTGGCAGCAACTTTGATTAAAAAAACATTCTCTGAAAGACATGAAATACTGTTATGAAGTCCTGCAGCATTGCACACACACACACACACACACACACACACACACACACAGGTCATGACCGTGTCATTGTCACTTCTGTGCTAAGAATAATCCATTACATAAATAACCACTGGAATAGAAAGTGGCAGTGGATGCAAGAGCCTGAAGAAGTGGTCAGGCTCTGTAAACTGTTGATTTTTATAGTTCTGGTTTATAGTGCTGGGTGACCATGTAATCTAAAGGTTGTGGATTCAAATCCCAACACTGCTACCCTCGAGCAAAATACCGTCCTCATAGGTCCCTCATTGGTGGCGTGCTTCCTTGGTGAATGGGTTAAATGCAGAGAAAGAATTTCACACTTTGGTGTGCTCACATGTGACTATTAGGGATTCCGATTTTAATTGTCTCATACACCATCATACATGGTATTACATGCAGTGACATGCTTTACGCAATGCCCTAACAGTATGATGGTAAGGGATAAAGTGCAGGTCCCTAACCAACAAGACTGGTTGTGTTGACACAGTAGTAGCGGTCCTGGATAATAATGTGCAGGAGTTACATGAATTTATGATGTATATATCAGAACTATATGGGATGAAGTGTTCATGTGGAGTCAGTTGCAGATGTTATAGTGTAGTTTCTCATTGTTCAAATAGCACCAATGATGCCCATGATACTAAAAACCAGTGATGTAATTTTTTATGATAACAGTACCAAATACTCACATGTTTCACTCCTTTAAGATTTATTAATGAAGAGCTAAAGATATGTCAGATCGATCAGGTCTCTGTTTGGCTTTATTAGTGAAGTCAGCAGAATCCCATTCAAAATCTGATCAAATTATAGGCAGGCCAGAGACAGTTATGCCTCTTTATCTAATGGATGATGGACAGGATTTGCTGTAACCTAATTAAAGAAGCCACACAAAGGTCTCCTGAATTTGTATGGCTTTTTTATATATAAATGTATAAGCACATTTGAAAAATACTCCTGTAATTCATATAATTCAGTCGGAAAGAAATATACATGTGACAGTGTAGTTGTATACAAATGTTTGAACAATCCTGGTCAAGTGACATTTTCTGTTATTATGACATATTTGTGATCTAAAAGTTTGGGAGCAAATACACAGCAAGAATGTGCACAACAGTAATCACAATTAAGAGCTGCTTGAAATATATTTCTATCTATATATATATACATTTCTAACCCTAACCCTTACCCTAACCTCAGTTTAATCTGTAGAACCCAAGAACCTGTAATGGGGAGAAATTTACTAGATAATGCACTCGCCGGAGCAAATTATATTCTATTATTCTATTCTTTTCTATTCTATACTTGTAAGACTAATAAAGGTTTATCTTATCTATTGTCAGCCAAATGTGCAAAATATATAGCATTTGTACCCAGCAATGGTATATATAGCACAGTGAATTTCATCCTGAGGTTTTCCACAAAGACTAATTTAGACATGATATATTACATTGTTCTTGACTTGTTCTGGATCTTTCATAATCACAGAAAGAGACGCTACATAAAGAAAATAAAAAGCTGCAAAATTTATGTTACTGTTTATCCTGCAGCCTACACAACATTTGTGAATTCTACTTACAGGCAAATGAAAGAAAAAAGATTCACTGAAGCAAAAAGGTCCAGTCCGTACAGTGAGTCGATTCAGTATTTCAGACCATAGACAGGCAGCCCACTGTTCCCTCCCCTCACACACACACACACACACACACACACACAAACACACACACTGCCTTTTCCGCTCACGCTATGCAAACCTTGCCCCCTTCTTGTGGTGTGTCCTGCAGCATGTAGAGGAGAGCAGTGTGTTCTGGGCAGCAGCAGCAGCAACAGCAGGAATGCGAAGCATGGCTCAACTGAGGCTCACTATCACACTTACAGCACTTTATGTCCTCGTCTGGCAAGGTAAGTACACGAAAATCCTCTGAATGCTTGTGTTTGACAACAAATATAGTTTTAGAAACACAGCTGAATGGTTGTTGCCTGATGCCTGAAGTGTGAGGCAGATAAGTGATGGATAAGGTTAAGTGTTGTCATGTTTTTTATACAGTTAATTTAAAATGATACTGAACACTGCACTACTTTTATACTGTTAATAAAAAATGATAATGAACACTGCACTACTTTTATACTGTTAAAATAAAACAATACTGAACTCTGCACTATATTTATACTGTTAGTATAATACAATACTGAACACTGCAGTACCTTTATTCTGATAATATAAAACAATACTGAACAGTACACTACTTTTATACTGTTAATAAAAAACAACACAGAACACTGCACTACTTTATACTGTACATGGCGGTACTTTGATACTGTTAGTATAAAACAATACTGTGTATAGTACAGTTTATTTATACTGTGAGTATAAACAGTATAGTGTACAGTGCAACACATATATACTTCTTGTATAAAACAATACATTGTACAGTACTTTTATATTGTGAGTATAAAACAGTACAAAGTGGAGTGGACCTTTATACTGTTAGGTGATTCTGATGACACTTTCAGATCTTCCTGTCTGAAAGCCTTCATTGTGCATTGTGACAGATGACATTTTGTGTCCAAAGCATGCATTTCGACAGCTGCAGTCAAAGACCTGGAAATAAACTCGCTGAAGCCTTGTGATGAGCTGGACTGGGCTAACACTATCCATGCATTTCTCTTTCTGTGTGGTCAAAATATTCCCTTCACCTTCAGCTCCGGCCTGTTGGTAATATGGTATTGCAGTTTTGTTGATTTGATTGAAGGTTATGAAAAAATTGTCTCATGTGATTGACTCACTTGGGAAGAGGAAGAATTTCTCCCGGCAGGATTGTCAAAAATCATATGTACAAAATTTTTGACCCCTTTGCTGTCTGCAGATGTGTGACATTTTCTGTCTGGCACAGACCTCATTGAGAACATAAAAAGAAAATGCGTCTGACACAACTGCATTCCTCAGTGCTCATCCTCAATTGGACCACCATTAAACAGCCAATGGGAAATGTATTTGATGTGTGACTGTGTTTGTTGTCTGGACATGTTTCACTTCAGGATGTGCACAGTGATAACAGTAACAGATCTTCCCGCTACACACTTTGCAGACCACGAGACTGTGGTTAAATCGAGCCATTGCGAATGAGAGCACTGTGCTTGCTTTCTTCAAACTGTGATCAGCTGGGTTGTTATCAAGATGTGGGAAAGAAAATACTTTCAGTGTGCAGGTTTAAGGAACAGATGTGCAGCCAAAAAGCCCCAGGCTTGATTGTTTTTGCCTTTTGTTAAAGGAATCCCTGACGTTTCCCTTTTATATGATCAGTCAACACAGGCGTTTTGTTTTAAGGAGCCTTTGTGAGGAAAGGATGTTGAGTGGCAGTTGCATCCTCACGAACATTGTTCCAATTCCAAGGTGATATTTTACGTCCATGACGCCATTTCCCCTTTCCCCCTCTTGTCTTTTTTTCCTTACTTCCTTACACCTAATCCCAAAAATGCCTGTCAGTGTGTTCCACTGTCTTTAGGTCGACCCCTGCTAAGTGCTTTTCCTCATTGTGCCGAACCTCCTGTTTGAGCTCATGTTCCACTTACGTCTCTGATCTCATGCTTTTCTCAGCCCTCTGACTTCCCCCAAGTTGGATTCCAGAACCACATGCCTTCTTCTTTAGTGTTCTTCAATTCTTCATAACGTACTTACACTCCTTTTATGGTTGTAGCCAGAGCCGCAGAGAGAGAGTTGCGACAATCTTTGATCTCGCTGCCGTATCCGGTCACAATAGTCTCGAACCAATTTGATTTTTGATATTTTCTTTTAAAGCATTTCATACATTACTCAGAAGGGGATGTGATTATACAGTGAGCTCACAATTCAGTTCAACAAACAATACAAGCCTCAACGTTCATTATATGCAAAGAAAGATTTAAAACAAATATTTTCAGTATTTGAATATAATTTGTATGAAGAAAAACCATATTCAGTTGTTGCAAGTTTACTAGAGTTAGAGTTGAAAGGTGATATAGAGCATGAATAAGTTGGATATATTCATATTGGAGTGTTGCCTTGCTGATTTAAAATGAAGGCCTCAAAATATTGTGACATCACAATGCAAAAATATGACAATTTGCATCATGGAGAGGAATTATTTGATTAATTCTGATGAAAATGTATTATTTATAGTGTTAAAGCAAAGTGTGTGTTCTGGGCAGCAGCAGCAGCAGCAGCAACAGCAGGACTGAGAAGCATGGCTCAACTGAGGCTCACTATCACACTTACAGCACTTTATGTTCTTGTCTGGCATCAACACCCCAGTCAAGCAGCACTGAATCATTTTCAGTGTTATTTCACAAATCATTACTATATTATTACAACACTAATACACTCTGTATTTACATTAAATGTCAATATTAATAGAAAGATTTTTTCTCCACAGTACATGTTGCCATATTTTTTTATTGAGAATTGTTCATGCATAATTCCACCCCTATTGCTCAGAATGGTTTGTGTCAGAAAAAGACACATTGTATTAAAAGAAATATGTGTATCCTCATTCAAAATAGTGATGTTATACAACAGTGCACCTGAGCTATAAGCAACACAAAAACAGGTAGGATTTAGTCATCATTGACTGGTTTCAATCTAAGACAGCAAATAAAGGAGTCCTGGAAAAGACTGAGAGGCGAGGACCAATAGTTTTTAATTCCGCCTTTTTTTTCAGTACAAAACTGAAAATGATAATATGCAGCAAATGTACAATAGTGATTGAACGGTAAATGTTAAAATATACCAATCACAAGTACACGTGGTACTTGTGATTGGTATATTTTAATATTTACCCTTCAATAATGAAAATACTGCTGTCAGCTCAATGTAGGACTATGACAGCGCAGCTTTTGTTTGGAACTTTTGAGGCTTACATGGACCATGTGACCGGATACGCCAGCGATATCAAAGTTTGTCGCAACTCTCTCTCTCTCTGCGGCTCTGGCTACACCCATAAAAGGAGTGTAAGTACGTTATGAAGAATTGAAGAACACTAAAGTAATGTATGAAATGCTTTAAAAGACAATATCAAAAATCTAATTGGTTCGAGACCATAGACCTGAAAATTGTGTTGCAATCAGAAGGTTGTGAGTTTGAATCCCAACTGCCTCCTGCTTCACTTTGTGAATGGATTAAATGCAGAAAAAGAATTTCACATTGTTCACATTGTGCTATGTTTTCATGGGTGACAATAAGGGTTAATGCATTTTTACTGGTGACATGTGTTTTTATAAGGTGGGGGGTGGGGGGTAGGGTTCATGATCTAGACTTGTCTCTAAATAGAAGGTTTTGATTGTTAAAACTGATTTAAATTGCATGACACCCCTGATATTGTTGCTCTCGTATCACTAGACTATAGTAAGCCTGCAAGGTTTGCACTGTTTGTTTAGAGCACTCTTTTATAATAGTGATTGACATGAAACTTGTCCCAAGAATTCCACATGCTCAGGCCCAAGCTGGAAGTCATTCAGAAGTCATAACTAGTATCCAGGGGTGAATTAAGCTTTCCAAAGGTGGGAGGGTTCTGAGATGGAGACGCCAGGTTAAAAATACAATTTAATCAATTTAATACAATATAATCTGACAAAAGTGGGGGGATGGAATCACATTTTAACAAAAGTGGGGTGTTGAACCCCCCCATCGCCTCCTGTGTGCTATGCCCCTGCTAATATCTGTGACAGGTTAGGTCATAACTTTCTACTTGTTGCTATCTAGGCTACCTATAATAAGATGCAGTAGAACTGCATTGCTCCTAAACCAGCACGTTTACAGTCCCGTAAATATAGAACAGAGTATATATGACTTTTACCTAATAAAAGTAACATCAGCACTTCTGCATCAACCTATACTGGATCAATTCCAATGTGCCTCCTACAGATATCATGACATATCATCATATTTTATCCTCAAATATAGCTGATATCTCTGATTATAATGAAAATTAGGCATATTTTAAGTGTTATTGATTTCTCTTTCACAGCTCATTTAAACAAACTAAGAAATTCCAATACAACTATGAACTTTCATTCAATACCATGTGTGTGTTCTTTTGGGAAGGTGGTAGCTACAGAGGTAGCTATAAATGGGGGTAGCTAGGGTGTTGCTGGGTGCTTGCTATGATGTAAGAGATGGTTGCTAGAGAGTTTTTGGGTGGTTGCTATGGTATACAAGGTGATTGCTTCGGCATTGTTAAGTGGTTGGAGTTTCTAGGTGGTTGCCATGTCAAATGTGGTTGTATTAATGTGGCTATATTTAAAAAAAAAAGTATCCCCCACTTATCCACTCAGTGATTTGTATAAGGGGAAAGACGTGAGACATGGAGTGCAGTCCCCAAAGTGATTAAGAGATGGATATGTGGGGAATGTGTCCTGAGGTTTCATGTGAAGTTTCATTATGATTAGTCACTGCATGGACACTGAGAGTTTTGACTCCTGTAACGGCTTTCTTTAGAATTGTGTCAAAAATGTACAAAAGCATAATTTGGGGACAGTTTATGTAGTATGGAAATCTGTAGTGTATTACAATGATAGGCCAGCATTCAACTACAAAAAATGTCCCACATTAGGACAACTCACCCTACACCATACTCACCATACACATATGCATGTATTAATGTTATTACATTTTAGGAATATAACAAAACAGTTAAGAATTTAGTAAGAGTTAAAGGAGCATTATGTTTGTGTGGTTGCTGTCGCCCTGAAAAATTTCAAGGTCTTTGAGTGTGAATGGCAATTATGTTTGTCTCCTAAAGGATGACTCTACTTCCTGACTCTTCAAAGGGGTAACACAACAGGATCTAAGCAATTTTACTCCAAAATAAAATGTGCCTTCCACAACCCCAACTAATTACAGGTCCTACACTGTGGGACTGCTGTGTGTCTGATATTGAGCATCTTTCCCTTTGTCACGCTTACAAAGGGAGCACTCTTACAAAAAACTGTGGAACAACAATAGACTACTTTGTGCCTAATCTGGAAGATAAGACAGTGTAGATCTGGGCAGTGTATGTGAAGAACACAGCTCGAAACAGAAGACACTATATTTCCTGCTGGCAGGAAGAAGTGTCTGGAATCCATTTAATGGCGTTTTAGTTGGTCTACAGCTTGCCAAGATTGAGTATAATAAAGTGACAGTGAGATTTAGAAAGGGTTATTTAGAGCAATGCCACATAAAACCACCTTTTGTTCCATAAAGAAGCATTTTTGTAAGAGAGGCATGCAAGTTTAAAGAATCCTCACATATTGTAAAGGTTATTTACAATTCATTTTATACTGTTTGTGTTATCTGAGCACTGTACATTGGTAGTGCTGGTATCTCATAACACTTTTAATGTTAATCTATCAGCATATTAATGTGCATTACTGAAACAGTAATATCCCTAAACTTAATCATTACAATGCAAACATTGCACCAATCTGTAGGTATTTATTTGTTATAGCCGTCTTCATAGAGACTGCAGTAAGGGCAGCAAACTGGACTAGTTAAGGGAAGCACAAAACTCTATCATGGTGTAATATGTATCTACATATAATTCCGTAGACGGAACAAGTAAAGATTCTTAACAGAAACTCACTAAACTGCAGGGGGGACCTCTGCCCCAAACAAATGCTCTTAATGATGACTAGATGTTTGACCACATTTTTGCGAGTGTGTGGTGCCCCAGAATTACCAGAAAATTCAACATATCAACAGTAGACAACAAATAACGTAACAGACAAGCGATTTCATTGTGTTTGCTTCCTCAGTTTATTTGAGTAAGTGACAGATTAGATTTATACCTTATTAATGCCAATATTGGGTGGCCTCGACCTATATATTTTTAAAGCCAGCAAACAGGATGAGTGGGAATGCCAGTAAGATGAACATTAGCCAGAACTGTGTGTTCTCTCTAATGATCCTCATTGGCTGTGCTAGGAATTACCCTGAATGATGGATAGCAGCTGACCTCCTATTACGCTGCAATCATCGTGCATGGCTCTCTCTCTCTGTGCCCCTGCCATCGGGCCTCCTGCCCTTCAGTTTCCCAGAAAAAGTAGCCCTGCGCTATGATTAAATCTGCATTATTTTCCTCTCTGTGTCAACATTCAACCCCATAACATGTCCATATGACAGAAGAAAGAGACGCTTGCCTGCTTTTGATAGTGTCCTTCTATCGGTATTGTATAAATATGTGTCTGGATAATTAATTGTTGTTAGGATTAGCTTGACAGTATCCAGATCTCGGAAAAGCTCGGAAATGTGTTCTCTGATGAGAGAACTGCTTTGTGAGCTAAACCTTTATGTTACTGGATGTCTTGGGATCTGAAGGCGTTATTGTTTTAGTGTAATTTTTCTAATTTCCCTCACCTACAATTTTTTTTCAGTCTAGATATGTGTTTAGCTAATATGATTGATCTGTTATGGCTCCCTGCCAGGGCTGGACTCTCTGAGCTGAGAGAATCAAAGACCAGTTAAAGGTCCCAGACTGGGGCGGCAGGGATCAGAGGTCTGCCTGACCTGAGAATGATAGTATCTGAAGAATCATTATATTTCCCATTGGGTTTTGGACTTGGTTGGTCATCTGGCTCGTGGCAGGTTCGGGTTTGTTTTCTAATCTTCTTATCTTCTTAGCTTTCTAATGGTTGTCACATTCAGAATTGCTCTCGATTTTAAGCTGTAGGCAAACATGCCACTCTTTGAAAGAAAGCTGGATGATGTGAGGGGTGTGTTGGGTTGGTGAAGAAATTGCGGGTCTTTCCCCATGTTTTTTAATTTAGCAGATTGATTTGCTGTTCTCTGCCAGGAACCATCAGCAATTCCACAGAAATGCACTGGAAATTAACAGTGTATTATAGGACAGTACAATAGCAATCTATCCAGGAACCACTTTAACTCAAGTGCTTGGGATGACAAAAGCAAGCCATGCTGTCTTTGTTTTTAAAATATAATGACAGTGTCAGATTTATTTAGATTTTTCAGGACTATTTATTATTAAATGCCATGAAATGGAAGTGACTGATACTGCAGCTCTGTGTGTCCATTTCTTTGTGGTTTATTTTGACTGAAGGGGCAAAAAAATTCATCTTGGTCAACCCTGAATAAATATTCACAAGCAGTAAAAGAAAATATGAGTTTTAGTTTGGAGAGGTGGCTCGTTCTTGACCCACTTCAGCATTCCCTTACAGAAGAGGCTCTGTGTTATTGAGAAGCCCTGCAGTCACCTGGCTTCAGCGGGGAAATTCCTAGGTGTTTGTGTTGACCAGCGCTGCAGAACTAACTAAACATGATTTTAGACCTTTAATGGAAGTTTAATTACAACAAGGTTTTCCACATTGAACACGAGGAAAAATGTCTATTTTTGGATCACAGCTGTAACACATGCCTTCTACAGAGAGAATCACAGAGGACGCAGGTGGCCCCACTTTCCGATCACTGCGACTAATCTAGAGAACCTGAACTTATAAAATGCCATTGGCACACTGGTACTGCTCATTTGGCTGTTTATTTTAAGGTTTATGATGGTTTTGACTGCATAATTGCATAAATCACGTCATTACTAAGTGCAATACTGTATAAGGTAAGGTTAATTTCAAGGTTAATTTTGTCCATCAGGCGTCCCTTTACTTTTGTGTATATAAAATGGACAAATGTAATGGAATGCCTGATGTACAAAAGTAAAGGGACGTCTGAGCATTATACCAACATGGACACTACATTCAGATACAGAGAATTTCATCTGGAGTTGGCACTGTATACAGCTGCTATAATACTCTGGACTCTGAGGGAAATTAGTTTTTCTATAATACACTAAATAAAACTTTAATCCCCTGCTGAAGCAAATAGCTTTAGTTTATGTTAGATTTGATTACATTAATGTTTATGTTGAGATTTACAAAAATATTTGAACTGTATCTGTGTAAAAGAGAACTCCTTTTTTGTTTGAAGTGTTTAAACCAAATTTTATTGCACTTTTGTTCATACAGCAGTACTTTAAAAATAGAAGTGTGCATCTTTTGAATTAATTATTTAATTTTGTGTATAACAATGCGATTAATGTTTAAATCATTAATGTTTAAGTGTTTGTGTTTTTTGTGTTCATTTCAAACATCATAGTTTTGCAGAAATCAGTGTTTGAATAGGGATTGCTGCAAATCTCTGAGCTGCTATTATGTATTTTTTATTGTGTAAGAATATAGTAAATTGTGCATTTTGTTCCTTACTAAATGTATATGTTGAAGAACCATATGTAAGAATCTATCTACCTATCCATCCATCCGTTATCGGAACCATTTATTCTTAATCAGTCTTGTGAGGGTCACAGGGCAAAAACAGAGAAACACTCAGGACAGGTAGTGCGCACACACACACACACACACACACAAAAAAACACACACTCCTAGGAGGAAAATGAGCATCTTCATGTCTTTGGACTGTGGGATGAATCCAGAGCACCGAACAGAACTCCAAACTGAGCTCAAATCGTAATCACACTTCTACACAAAACAATTACTGCATTCAAGAATCGCGCAGCCTAATCTTCACCCAGTTCAAACAAGGTCTCATTAATATGCATGAGTTTGGACTGGACAAATGAAAGCCTTATTCCAACCATACTGCAATCACAAACTTGCACCTAAATAATTCTTACTTTGGGAAACCATGCATGTGTATTTATTTCTGTGAAAATGATTTGCTAATCAGATTAACACTTAACAGTGATTCAGTTTTTGATAACAATTCCAAAAAGGATGCAGCCTTTAAGCCTTGCATTGTGAGGATGGCTGGAAAAGTAATTTTACCACAGGAAGGATTAGCCAAAATCACCGGATTTGAATTTATTTTGAGATGTCATGAAAGATGTCATACAGCAGTTTTGCCCTGACCATTCATGCCTGGGTTACAAGGACATTCTCTGACCTGCTGCTGTTCTTTTTGCACAATTATATTTATTACTGTCTACCTCTGTTTTGTATTTTTGCACATTCAACTCTCTGCAGCTAGAATACAGTGTCTGTATTAAATCTGCATCCATTCAGACTAGTACTCTATCTACAGTTGGCTGCACTGAAAATCTTGTCTGATCTGCTTGTTTATAATGTTTCTGTTTCTATTCTTGCGTTGCTCCATGGTCCTGAAGCCCCGTTGTTTCATTTCACAGTGTAGTGTGTGTAAATAAAAAATAAAGAGCGCTCAGCAGGGTAGTAAACAGGTACCTTAAACCCTGAGTTGGCCTGAGTTAAACACTGAGCACTACAGAGCCCTGGTCAGGCTTTGCAGCCACTGTTCTGTAGCTTTACTTGTCTTCTGTGTATTGTTGCTCTGTGACATTGCAGGCGGAGGAATGCAGTGGTGACGGTGTAGAGTATTTTGGTCTGAGCACAGCGCAGTGCAGCACTATACAAAAGCAGATTGAATCCACAGGTCTGACTGAGGAACAGCTGTAGGCTTCTAGTGTGTTTTCCCTGAACACAGCAGCATTTAGGACCATCTAAAATGCTTGGGTTCCG
This sequence comes from Ladigesia roloffi, assembly GCA_037577295.1. Taxonomy (NCBI): domain Eukaryota; kingdom Metazoa; phylum Chordata; class Actinopteri; order Characiformes; family Alestidae; genus Ladigesia; species Ladigesia roloffi. The sequence continues at coordinate 1,662 of JBBKCR010185586.1, read as the reverse complement.
GCTGACATAGATATGTGGTGTCACTGATATGTTTGAAATTGCCCTTCATGTTGTTTATTTTTTTATTTCCTTTGTTTCATCTTGAGCTTCCTCATAGTTTGCAATCATTTTTAAGTAACACAATTAAAGGATGTGGTAGTTAATGATTTCCATTGTTCTCTTCAGAGATCTTTTTCCAGGTGTAAGGTTAACATTGTTCTATGAACTCTCTCTGCACTCCCCTCGAATGGACAGCTATTTTCAGGATCAGCCCATCAAGACGCGTTCTGCAGTGTGTTGGTTCTGACTGCTGGCATTACTGGATGTTGCTTGATGCTCCAGTAGCAGTGTTGGGGAGTAACATTATACTTGTACCAGCGTTACGTGTTTAGAATACAAATTATGAGTAACTGTATTCCGTTACAGTTACCGTTTCAGTAGGTGATAATCAGAATACAGTTATGTTGCTGAAATAAATAGACTACATTGCGGTATTTTACTGTTTCATATGTTAGGCTATGCCAGAAACCCAAACAAAACAGAAATAAGAGTGTCTAATGTAAGCGTCCTGGGTCCTGTTCTATGAAACAGATCTGACTTACTTTCCTTTAGTTTCCCTTAAAATTAATGTTAATGTTGGTGACATTAGTTAAACGATTGACCTGGGGCCAGCACAACAGAGCCAGCAGTGCCTGGGCAGGAATGCATTACTTACTTGGAAATTCAGACACCATTTTAGAAGAATCTTTAGTAAATTATTGGTGGAAGAATAATATTGAAAGTAAATGCCAAAAAAAGTCTTTTTCATTTTTGAGAATTGTTTTTTTTTGTCCTAATCAGGAAAAGGGGTCATGGAAAATGTGGATTGTTTTTTTTTCTCATGCAAGGCTACTGTTTATTATAATTAAGTGGTGTAATATGTTGGTCACAATAACAGTTCATACTTTTCAGTGGCATATTTTTTGTTTGTTTAATATTCTTTCACTTTATCGGCTTTGTAAATAAAGAAATGGTTATGGGAAGGTAGGACTTTTGGGGCATGTATTCTGTAATCTGTAGTGGAATACCTTTTAAAGGTAACCTTCCCAACACTGACTAGTAGGGATAGAGTTGTTATTATATTAAATGAGGTGTCCCCTTTAAATACTAAATAACAATGCATACATTCAGTTATTAACGCCAATGTCCTGAGTTTATCGTAATTTTCAGTGGCCTCATAAGTAAAGAACCATTATACAGACTTACACTGCATTTATATTTGTCCAGAGCATCTTACAGCTTAAGCATGTTGCAGATGTAGGAGAGTCCAGTATTAAGAGTCTTCCTGGAGGTATGTTTCTCCATATTCCCTCCTCTGTAACTCAATTGGCTTATGCTGAGGATTACTGACACAATGCCTTGGGTTTAAATCTCCCTGTGGGCAGAAAGGTTTTTGGGTGGTTAAGGAGTTACCCTTGTGATCAGAAGGTTGTGAGATTAAATCCCAGAACTGCCAGTTGTACAGCTGTGGTACCCTTAAGCAAAGTTCTGTCCCCACACACTTATGGGGCGCCGTTTGTAAAAGCAGCAGCACAAATTTAGAGGTGTCATTTTTTCGACATTTAATGCAATGTTCACACAATTTTCACACATTTAGAGCTAAATCTGTTAAAAACAACACTGTTAATTTGGGTACATTTTCTT
>JBBKCR010185552.1:0-14034 GCA_037577295.1 Ladigesia roloffi | reverse complement strand
CCCTACCCACCCAGAGAGAGAGAGGACAGTTATACTGAGTGATGGGGAGAGGGAGGACCACCCTACCCCCCAGAGAGTTAGAGGACAGTTATACTGAGTGATGGGAAGAGGGAGGACCACCCTACCCCCCAGAGAGTGAGAGGACAGTTATACTGAGTGATGGAAGAGGGGGAGGACCACCCTACCCAGGTGCAGATGATTCCAGATGATCAGGCAGTGATCAGTATACTGGTGGTTTTCAATTCTGCACCTCACCTGGCCTCTTTTAAACCATTTGTTCCCATTTCTTTTATTTAAACTATTCAGCGAAAAATAAGAGCATCAAATAGTACTGCAGCAACAAGTGGAAACCAAGCAAAATATAAAAAAATGTGTAGCTCAATCACCCCGACTGTAGTGCCAAACCAACCAAATGACCAGAGATGCCGTGAGATTTACTACCACCTTCAGGTGCACACGACCAATCAGGTTCCTTAACTAATTACCGGGAGATATTCCCATCCTGGAGGGTGATGTGCATACCGTGACAACACCATCACCACGGGAACATCCTCAGTCAGCGGTCAGCCTCCTGCTTTACGTATTCCACTCAATGGAAGAAGAGCGAGCGCCTCCTTAATCTTCAATGAGCTCCGAGCTGCTACGAGTGGCAGAGCACTCAATCTAACTTGACAACACTCTAAAACGTGTTTCCCCAGAGTCCGGGATGGAATCGCGAGCCTGGGCACGGAGACGAAGAGGCACCGTGGGACACAAAACAGCCCGACTGTTGCTTTAATATTCTCTACTCTAACAAACCTGAGCGACCATTTTCCAAAAAGCTCTTCTGGGTGGACGATTAACAGCGCGGCCCTGAAGCGGCAGCACAGACGCCGAATATTAAGTGAACAGGTGCCCTAATGAATCCAGCCAAACCCTCAGAACTCACAAGTGCACGACTTAAAAGGCTCCTTTTTCCAGGGGTTCGGCACATTTGAGCTAATTAGACGTGCGCAGGCATGCCGGGCAGAACTGGGGCATCCCAAAACACCCCTCACCGCTCACATAATTCCATTAATATGTGAAATGACATTTCAAAGGGTGGGGAAGGGGAGGGGCAGAAGTAAAAAAAAATGTCATGAAAGTGCCAGAAATGGTTCTACTGTTGGCTTCAGGGTCTCCATTAGAAATTTGACTATTAATGTACATTAATTTGTCAATTTAGTAATCCTTCACTAAAAGAAGATGACAAATAAGAGAGTCTAAAGGGCCCATTTAAAAAAACAATTCTCATCTTCTTTCTCCTCCAAAGTCCACTTTACAGCCTCTCCTGGGCAACATTACAGGCTGATTTAAGACGTTTATATGTTAATGACCTCTGTTCTGATGGGGTAAAGTAGTCTGGACAAAAACACTTCAGGATGAACGGGTTCAATTTAGAGGATGTATGCAATAAATGGACTAGTTGTTGTGAAATCACATTAACAATGAACTCAAAACAGGCAGATTAACTCCCATGTACACATTCACTGAATCTGACAATTAACCGGCGAGTTCTACCAGGTGTTTCTGAGAAGGGAAATCACCAAAACGTGCTGGACCACAACCCTCCAGGACTGGACTTCCACAACCCTGGTCCTTTTCAATTCAGAGCCATGCCGGTTCAACAATGTATGTCAAAGCAATAAAGTATAAAAACATGTTTCTAAAACAAAATCATATCATAATAGAAAACTATTCATTTCCAAATAATGTATCCTTAAAAGTAATGCAAATACAATCTCTAGAAAAAACATACATTAGCTGGTGAGGAACTGTGTGATTTTCCTGATGCACAAGGGAAAGCTGTTCATTACATAAAGAGTGAGCACAGAGAATTAGATTATTACATTATTCAACCCCATTAATTTCAAACGCACTTTGCATTAGGGCCAGCACAATCTGACTTTTTCATTCCCGATTCTCATACCAGTCACATACCGATTTTTTTGCCAATTTTCAACAACTAATCTGTTAATAATACATCAGTTGGAATCTGAAATGGTTCCTTACCTCCTCTAGGGGGCGCTGTGTGAGTCAAAAGATTTCAGTTTCTACACCCAAGCCGTGCACAATGTGTCCATTCTTCACACATGGCTGAATCTCCAGAGCAGGGGTCACCATTTTGGTAGAAAATGACAATACCTTATAACAAAGCATTTAAACATTTATTATACATGAAGTTTAGGCAAGTTAAGGTCAACTCTGTTCCAGTGTATCAAACTAAAAGCACTTTGTATTGGTGAACCCTGCTCCAGAAGTTCTTTGTTAGAAATGTTTACAATGTTTAGGTGCAATGGTCTGTATTTTAAGTGCACTATGTAGGGAGCAAGGAGCTTTCTGAAGGGCTTTAAAAGACAACTTTTCCATCCAGTCCCTGAATCAGAGTTTCAGAGCACACAGTGACCTACAACTAAGGCCTGAACCAGTGAAAAACCAGGAGAAGATGATTCCAGATGATCAGGCGGTGATCAGTATACTGGTGGTGCTGAATGCTGAGTGGTTGAATCATCTTTATCTTGGCATTGTGTACCTTCAGGCTTTGTTGTCTGTCGAAATAAAAATATTTGTTCCCATATCTTTCATTTAATCTACTCAATATGCCAAAGATAGCTTGACAGGCAGAGCAAGGTTATGTGACATATTCAGGGTTTTAAAAGACAAGCTTTTAGATCATTCTTGGCAGGAGATACCCTGACACTGCGACCTGCCAGGGGATCCTTCACATTACTCTGCTTTAACGGTTTAAAGCTAATTGATTCAGCTGCAAATACAATCAAGTATTTTCCTTCGCAATAAACCTACAAAAGTGTGCTGACATCATTTCTAATTAGGGAATTCAGCTCTTTAGGAGCTGACACAGGTGTTCAACTGCACCCACACAGCTTATACAATCTCGGTAGAGGGGCATCTCCAATACAATGAGACCAGCTGTGCATGAGTCTCCATGCCCAAGGCCAGGCACTGGCTGGAGGGGTATAAACCCCCCAGAGCTGGGCTGTTCTCTGGAGGGATGGAGCTCCACTCAATACTGAGATTAATTAGTAGTGGCATTTGTGACCCAGACCTAATACTCCAGTATCAGTGCCCGACCCCTCTAATACTCTTGGTGCTGCAATCAAGTCCTCACAACAATGTACCTACACCATTACTTGACCTTTCCTTTGTTCAGACTGCACTCAGATCCTCAAAGCAATGTTTCAACAATAGTCCCTGACCTCCCTAATGGTCTCGTGGCGGAACGCAATCAAATCCTAAGATCAATGTACCTACATCATTACTTGACCTTACTTTTGTTGTCAGACTGATCTCAAATCCTTACAGCAATGTTTCAACAATAGTATCCAACCTCCCTAATGGTCTCATGGCAGAATGCAATCAAATCCTAACGGCAATGTTCCACAATGAGCGCCTGACCTTCCTAATGTTCTCAGTCTACAATCAAATCCTCACAGCAGTTTTAACCTCAGCGCTTGACCTCACTAATGCTCTCGGGGATGCAATAAAATGCTCACAGAAATGTTTCGACGTCCGTCCCTGACCTCGCTAATGCTCTTGAATGCAATCCTGGTCTTTAATAATTCAAGGACTCATGAGTTGGTGCATGAATGGATGGAGCCAAACCGCAGAATATGGAGACATATTTCAATATGCGGCTTCTGTGACATCACAAAATATGTTTTGAAAACATTTTCCATATATGGACTGCATGGATGGGGGAAGTGAACATTCCGTTTGAAACAATATGTACTGACTTTGATTCCGGGCTATGGGTAAAAAGTGGAAAAGTGATGAAATGGGATTTTTAGTGCCTTGTAAATATTAAAGTTATTCAAGTTCCACGCAGCTCTATTGGAATCCGGATATCATTACGAAATACGGATAATTACACACGCGCAGAACAACGTTTACTACTGACTCATAACCACCTTTGCTCTGAATACTGGGAAGAGAACAGAATCCTGATATCTGCTCTCAGCAGCGTGATCTCAGGGAAGGCTCTACACTCCACTACACCTCTATTCAGGTTCGTTTTCAGCAGCAATCAGGCTCGGCACTTTACCCACACACCCACACGGAGCTCTGCATTTCACAGCTTCACATTAGTTCTGCAGCCAGGCAGTACATCACTCACAATCAGCTGTCAGTAGCGAGGCCCAAACGCTGTATACTCTGCACACAACTGAATTATTAAACACAATAAATAGTGAAGGGAATTACCAGTAACACCAGAACCCATCCCTTGCTGGTACAAAATACAACTGAACCTCCACATCCAAACTTACAAGCTTTTAGTTTAAAAAATGAAAGCAGAATCTCAGACAGAGTGAGGAGAACCGAACAGTGGACCAATAAATACCACCTTAAAAAGAAACATTCTCCTTAAATGTTATGAAAGGGCTTGTGTACCAATCAACCCAATCAAACTCTCTGTTTACCCCTAATCATATAATAAACTGGCTGTTTGTGTTCCTGCGCCTTGAGGATATGAATTGAATAGATGTGTCAGTTATGGCTTTTCTGATTGGGCGCTGTGACTTCAAAACCCTGATTTTAGTTTCCATATATGGACTTCATGGATGGAGAGGCAAACATACATTTTGGAACAATATATTTTATATTCATATTTTAACATTTTACAATATTTAATATTTATGATATTTATGATATTTATAAATGATATATATATAAATGTGAGATAATATAAACCATTTAATTTACTAAAAGCATAATAATAGCAATGTGTAAGAGTAGAATCACAAAATCCCGTGTATAGCGTGCAGCCCAGAATTGAATTAAAAGAGCGGAGAGATTCTGACAGCAGCTCTTTAGTGATGACTTGCATTCGGAGTGGGTCTCGTTCGAGGACTCTTGTGCCTACTATTAACACTTCAGAAGGGAGTAGCACTCGAAGTGAAGAAGCTTTACCACTGTGAAGCATCAAGTTACTCCCACTTGAACAAAAGCTTCTGCGTGTTATTATGAGGCTGCCACAAACTCGGCACACGCCGAGATGAAACGGGAGGAGCCTTTCCTCCCCCGCCCCCCACAAGCTTCATCTGGGCTCCTCATTACCAACGATTGACTGACGCTGACCTACACAAACCAGACGAGAACAAAGAAGTGTGCAGCTATCTTCTACTGAAGACTTCGCTCCTTCTAATTGGGCTTCTCACTGGGGAACAAGTCAACATCGCTGCCACAGGCACTTGTCTATAGTTCTCCAGGAACCGCGCTGTATGCTTTGATTTTCCAGTGCATCTCCGTGATGGAGTTTCTTACAGGCAATTCTCTCCCCACACTTTGTGGTGGCTCGTCATCCCAAACTCACGTCCATGCAGCCGAACCAGCAGAAAGATTTACTGTCAGAGCCGCTATGCTATTGTGGTCTTTGATTATTTTCGGTCTTGTTCGAGTTTTTAATGTTTTCTCAGCATTGTTAATCCGTGTGAGAATTAATGGTTTTCTTCCAGAATGTAGGATTTATAGTCCTCCTCCTAAAGGAGAGACAAAGAGCAGTTCACTCCAGGCCCCCAGGGAGCAAAGGGTACTTTAATGAAGGCTGTGCAAATTCCGCAAGACATTACATCAAACATACATGTTGACATATATCTGTGTATATAATATGAATATATATACACACACATTTCATAGACGTTGCTTTTAGTTTTGAAATATCTCTGCCTAATCACCAAAATAAAGACAAACACAGTTTATTTGTGTGCCTACTAACGAATTTCCAAAACTGTAGCTTTTATAGCCTGTATAGTTAACGGTTATCTAGAATGCTACAATGTCAACTAGCATGTCAGACCACGATCAAGATAAAAATTTGAGGTATAACGATGCAATCGAATATCATAATATCACAATTATAGTAATTATGATATGTGAAATGACGGGCGGCACGGTGGCGCAGGGGTTAGCGCTGTTGCCTCACAGCAAGAAGGTCCTGGGCTCGACACCCGGGTTGTGCGCAGGGTCTTTCTGTGTGGAGTTTGCATGTTTTCCTGTGTTCTCCATGGGTTTCCTACGGGAACTCCGGTTTCCTCCCACCCCCAAAAACATGCGTGATTGGGGGATAGGCTAATTGAACACACTAAATTGCCTCTAGGTGTGGTTGTGAGTGTGAAGTGTTTATTACTGTATATAAGACTTAGAATTTTTTATATAGATTTAGAATGTTTATATTGTGTTTTTATGGTTGTGCTTGAGAGAAACCATCGACCGGAAACAAATTCCCTGTATATGCTCACACATATACTTGGCCAAATAAAACGATTCTGATTCTGATTCTGATTCTGAATGTGTATGAGTGTGTGGCCCTGCGACATGCTGGCGACTGTCCAGGGTGTACCCCGCCTTTGCCCATAGTAATTGGGATAGGCTCCAGTCCCCCCCCGTAGAAAATGGATGGATATGTAAGATGATGTAACTGCATTGTTTAGTGTTAAACTAGCGTGGATCAAGAGCCCAGTCAAGAACCTTCACATAACCCATCCACCCCCCACCCCCCATTCTGCTCTATTCTCGTTAGTTAACTGTCCCAGGTCTAAACACAGTCATCATTTTTTTCATTCCTCACTGTAAATATTGTAAGACTACAGAAGCATGAACGTGAACGGAACGTTAGGACTGAGAGCATCGTCACATTCCTAGAGTCTGCGGAATGGGGGGGAAAGTGGTGGGACTTAATAAGAAGAGTGCAACTTCAGTTTTTCAGTCTTCGGCACAGCAGGCGAACAGAGCCAGTCACATTATGTTGTTAGTAACTCCGTTTTACAACCGTAATTCAGGAGCTGCTGTGATGGGCGGACAATGTCTTTCAGACTAAACATCTCCGGAACGCTGCAAGCTGAAGACGTATTTGTTTTATGGACAGAAGAGCATCGCTGTGCTGCTCAACAGAGGGTTCCACATTAATAATGCCACTTAAAGAACCTCCAAAAAGGAATAGCGTTTAGCGATCTGCATGGTAAAAACAACTATCCAAACACTAACTATATAAACAAATCCCAACATAACGAATACAAATTGATTAACACTCAAACTGAATTTTCTGAAATAAGTGAAAAGCATTAAAATTATTATTATTGTTATTACTTTTATTCATGTTATTGTTTTCATTGTATTTAGTATTGTTTTTATCATTTGTGATGTTCTCCTTATTTGTAGTAGTAGTAGTATTACTATGTAAAACCCCATTTGTATTGTTTGGGGATGCATGAAATTGTATGAATTATAAAAAATTAAGATTTTACTCCAGGCACTCTGCATCCGTTTATGAGAGAGAAGCCAAACTGGACGGTAACCAGGACAGAAATACAAAGATACTAAGTGGATGGGGTGAGATCGCACAACGCGTCAAGAAATCAAAATGTCTTTATTAAATAAAGCTGGTCCCATATCTTCACAGCCAAAGCCAGTCTTGTCTGAGTGTTGGCGTACGATGCCAGGAATGACTAATGAGAACATTTGGACGGAGGCATTTCAAATCGAATTACAGCAGATCCAGATGTGAAGAAGTCCAACAAACACAGAGGTCCCAGAAAAGGAATCTTCCGTCTCTAACATCACTATTTCATATCATTCCACTGCAGCTTAGAAGGTAAAGCAAACCACTGTAGCAGCTTCCCTGTAAAGGTCAGCACCTTGAACAGCATGGACAGGGCTGAGTATTATTAAATAACCATATTAATATCAATACTGGTGTCCTGATTTCAATGCTTTTTCCCGCACTGCCCTGAAATTCAAACAGAAAAGGGGCGTGGCTTCGATTAATGTGAGGTGTTGGAACTGAGGGTGTTCGCCATCTGTATTGGATTGCCCTTTTTGTTGCACAATATGGACAAAACTTGAAAACCTGTCAAATTCAAATGTTAATATAAAGTAATATGAAAACGAATCATATATGTAATTACCGATGCATGTTTGAACAGTACAAAATAAATGTAATCTGAGTGTAAGAAGTGTGGTTTTACAGCCACCTATTACAAACACTATTCCTTTCAGTATATTAAGGGGCTCATAAAAATTAGAAGGCTGTAAATATTGTTAAAGCTTCAAAATCTTCAAAATTTATTGGAAACTAAGCTGTGAAAACAGTTGTCACATCATAGTTTTTGTGATGTCACAAATTCAGGCCACTTGTATATACATTCGACTCCTACAGTCTGAATGCCACTTGGTACCATTTTGGTACACTAAGCCAAACAAACCTGACGGAAAACTGAAACAGAAGGAAAATGTAGAATACGGGCCCTTTAAAAACCCCTCGGCCAATCAGGGCCTTGAAGGGTTAAAGAAGAAAATAATTTGACATTTTCCATTTGTTGGACTACATGAAGAGCTCGATTCATCACAACACCCAGTGATTTACATGGAGCTGTGATTAGTCACACAGAAACACTTATTGATAAGAAGCTCATTTGCATATCTCCGCCTTCTGTGATATCAGTTCTACAAAGACAGAAATTGACAACTCATTACAATTAAACATGATATATTGTGTGGCCCTAATTGCAGACCAATCGGGGCACTGGCCTTAATAATATACTTACATAATGTAAATGAAACAGCCGATCATCAGCATACATTTTGGAACAGGCATTATTACTGACTCAGACTAGACGCTTATGTGCTGAAATTCCCTACAAATGACATGAAATGGTTCTAAATTCTTAGACTTAAGTAATTTGTTTGAAAAAATAACAATATGTGTACTTATTTTGGTCGTAAGACACCTAAGCTGTCCATAAGGTGTCATGAGATGTAATAAACTGGTATAAAATATCAGCAGTTGTCATTAATGTCATAATAAGCCATGTCATAAGATCTCATAAAATATCATAAGATGCCATCAATCATCATAAAAGGTCATAATAATAAGGAATAAAAGACTGCATCCAGTAGTACGAGACACTGATCTGCTTAGGAGCCTTTAATAAAGATAAACAAGAGATTAAGAGAGACATCCGTTTGCCATTCATGCCTGGAGGTAAATTAAGGCCAAGGACAGAGAAGGACACCGCAGCATATTAATTACTGTATGTGTCCAAGCGGCACGCTTTTCCCACTGAGGACAACTCAAAGTGAAAAAAACAAATACTTATTCATAATCAACAGACCAAGAATGTATGTCACCGTATATAACGAGTACAATTTGAGTCTATATAACACACTACAATCAAGAATCAATACAATCTTCATTAAGGATATTTACTACAAATACTGATTTCAAACATTGTAATCAACTGTAATACAAATACTAAACCAAATGTAGATTTGACGTTTCTCTCTTATGATACAGAGTAGCCCATTTCTGCACTGTGTTGAGCTGCTAGTGAGTAATTAGTGATAAAAGGGGGAGGAGCCAGAGCCCCTGTTGAACAAACAAGGCCAATCCACAGACCTGGCCCATTGCTTAGTGACCGGACATCTGATCACTGCCCCTCCTGGACATTGATATTCGTCTGGCTAGATGTTTCTAGACGTCTCTGGGTGTGTCCGTTTTCGGTATGATTGCCTACGAAAGCATAACGGCTCACATTGCTATACTTACAAATGTAAAAAAATATTTTCAATACAAGACATCATAAAACGTTTCAGTCTCACTGCTGCAGCTTCCTAAAAAAAGTGATCTGTAACTGCCTCCATAAAACATACACGTAGCCTCCACTTTTATACATGCTGACTACGCTCATCCTCAGAGATGAAAGCCAGATCAAATGCGTATATATTCCATCACTGAACACACAAACCTATGTACAGTTGAACAGATGGCCCCAAATGAACTGTGTGACTGTGAGGCTCCTGTGTTTGAGCTACCAGCCCAACACTTCCTGTCAGTCCACATAGGAAATGTATGCAATGCATACTCTCTACTGAAGAACTCAAAAGCAGTGAGTATCTGAGTGCAGGGGGAATGCTGTGTTCCTCCGCGAGGCGAGATCTCATGGCGCCCCTCAGAGTGACAGCTTTTCTGTCTGTCTCCAGTGACAGGTCCAGCAAAGGGGGCTCACATCATGTTCTGATGTTGCGATGAAACACAAGGCCGCCCATCTGAGTGGCAGACAACCCCTCCAACCAAAAAAAACAAAACAATCCAAGGGTCATTTCCTGCATCTTCAGAGGAGGTCACTTACGCCAGATCTCAGAACACGCAGGCCACTCATGCCAAATCAGACAACTGCGACAGGGCCAGAGAACCACACACACACACACACGCTTATGATGCATCCTAAGAGCCTAAAGTTCCTACTCTTGAGCATTTTCAATGTTAATTGACCAAAAATGTGTCCAAAAAGGGTTAACTTACCAAGTTGGGCAAGTCTAATAGGACACAGCCGGAGATCCTATTACACCATCACATACATTAATTGATCATTTCAATAGTTAAACTATATTTAGATATGTATATGTATTTGTGTGTGTGTGTGTGTGTATACATTAATATGGATGTGTGTGTATACAGTAATATGGATGTGTGTGTATGTGAGTAATTATATGGATAAATGGGTTATAAACTAAGTGCTCGGAACTTCCCGGATCTCAGGAGCTGAAGTCAGCCGACTGAGTGCGCCCCGTGCCCGCTGCGAGAGCAGAGCTCGCCCCCTTACCGTCTGAACCCCTGGAAGGAGGACGGCCAAGACATCCGCGATTTCTTCAGACCCGGCCGGTGACCCGTATCCACGGCGTAGGTTCGGTCCATTGTGTCTCTTTTAGTTGTTTCAGAGGGGCTCTCGGGTGCGGGAGAGCTGCAGCCCCCGTTCTGTGTGTTTTTTCCTCGCGCGGTGCTCATCCACTCGAGCCGGAGGGTGAGGTGGGAGCTGAGGTGGGCGAGGCGGTGTCCGTGCTCCGCCCGGAGAGTCCGGAGCTGCAGCCGGAGTACCAAGCGCCGTGTTCTTCCACCCGTATTGAGACAGACTCCGCCCCCTGCGCTACGATTGGTCGGTGTCACGCTTCGCGTCCTACGATTGGCTTGCTATTGCTTCATATTCACAAGCGTTCCGCGGGTTCCAGTGTGAACTTGTAGCCAATCACAGCGCGATATGGAAATCCACAGCCCCTTCGCGAGCATGAAGTAATATAATGCGTATAATTGCAAATAATAATCAATAGCCAATAACTGAGGACTTTTTGCGAATGCGAATAGCCAATAAAAGCGTGATATTTAAATCTACGGGACTGTGAAGTAGTTGCCGATCACAGCGTGCCGTTTGAGGACGCGAAAAATTAACCAATTTGTTTGCTGTTGCCGCTGGTGGCCTAGTCGTTAGTGTGTTGCACCTGTAATCGGAAGGTTGTGGGTTTGAATCCTAGGAAAGCCAGTGGCACCACACAGATACAGTTGCTGACAGCCCACTGCTTCACTTGGTGAATTGGGTGAAACACAGAGAGAATTTCACTCTGTTCACACTGTGTGTCCAGTGCTGTGATGTTTTCACGCATGACTGTGAGGGACCACTTCAGTATGCAACTCAGTGGACCCCTCATGAAAAGAAAGCAATTATAACCTGACAACTTCATAAATTAAGCAAGTAGCCAATCACAGCACAAAATGCAAATCAGTGGACAACTCGCTCATACCTGCAGAATGAAATGCAGAATGAGTTACTCCGACTGCACCTCTGGCAGAACTTTTTCAAAGTGGAGGCTTTTCTGAAGCTTCCCAACGATAGGCTTCCTAAGTTCCTTGGCAATTGTCATGTACAGTATCAGGAGTTACATGGTAATGAGACCTGACGTGTTGAGCTAGATTTGATAAAGTGACAGCAAACTCACATCTGCAAGTCTCCAAGTAAGTTGTGAAATGTATAAAATATTTAAACCTCACACTTATGAATAAACCATAATGCCACGGTCTGCAGTAAAGAAAATATCTGATGTGACAGGGTATTTCTGATAAAGGGCAGCTGGTAGTCAGTAGATTAGGAAGGCCACAGGTTTGAATCCCAGTGACAACACTAAGGCACTCTTGAGAAGGTATCACCCCACACACACACACACACACACTCCTTCAGCTCCCCCTGTTGGTGGCAGCTCCTTGCTTTACTTAGTGATGGGTTAAATGCAGAGCAAAATGTTTACATTGTTGACGCTGTGTAGCGTAGCGTGGTGTGTTCAGGGGCTGCTTTACATTTTACTGGCAAAGGTAGTCTAGTTTAGTCCAGTTGGGTCTGAAAGAACCATTAAATGAAACAGTAAAATACACCGCATGATGCATGGAGACTTTTTAGGCGATACTATGTTTTAAATATATTAAAAAAATCCTTAAATATCTTTAATATGGTCCATCCAGCACATTGTAAGGCATTCTTTTGGAATTAACTCTATTGAACCACAGCAACGTCAACTTTAACTCCCAAGCATCCTCAAGCAGGTTTACTGGTCATTCTGCATGGAAATTCAATTTGCATCTGCATTAGCCAGTCTATTCTGGATGCCTAATTCCACCACTGTAAAGGAATCCAATGATAATCAATATGCCAGTTCATGTCAAACTGCTCTGAATGACTTTGTTTCCATCTCAACAATTGATTATAATGACATTTTGAGAAATGGGTTGAACTCGCCATTTAAAAAATGCTGGAAAGCAACATACAAGTCACTGCTGGTTACAAAACCACATGAAAAACTGGCTGCTGTAGAGCTCAATATAGACAAACACTATATACACTACCTGTCAAAGGTTTGGACACACCTTCTCATTCAATGTTTTTTCTTTGTTTTTATTATTTTCTACACTGTAGATTAATATTAAAAACAAACAAAAAAGTCCTTTATCACCATGCAGGGTTTTAGTGGATTTGCCAGGCAAGGTAATATTGATAATGATCTAGATCATTGCAGACACCTGAAGCTCGTATTTGAGTAACATATTCTTTACTTTAGTAGAAAAGTTCGATTGCGGACTGGCATTTTACGGAAAAACACTATTAGACACAGAGGACTCTTGAACTGAACTGAATCAAAATTCAATTAATTGGCTTTTATTTGTTTCTCCGGTTCTCCATCTATTCTCAGAGGGCCACACGTGGCAGCCTAGTTGTTAGGGGTTGCCCCTCTGATCAGGAAGTCATGGGTTCAGTTCCCAAGACTCCTAAACACCTCTGAGGGACCTTTGAGGAAGTTACCTTCCCCAGACATGTTCCTGGCTGCCTGCTGCTTCACTTGTTGAACAGGTTAAATGCAGCAGAAGAATTTCGTGCTGTTCAACACTGTGGTGTGTTCACAGATGACAGATTGGTCACTTTCATAATAATTGTGTTACTGGGGTCTTCTACTTCTTTTGTTGGTGTTCGGAAAAAAGCTTTTTACCATCATCTTCTTGTTATAGGAATGCATTACAGGCAGTGGTAATGCTTGAAAAAACAAAGGAAAATATGTAAGACAGGACATAAACCATGCTTAAAATGCTATCAAATTTTCCAAACTATTTGAATATTTGAAAAATGTGGCCCATGCCAAGTTTGGAACGATGCCTACCATAGAGATTTCAACTTAAAGCCAGTCTCCAAATGGCGCTGAAGCCTGTTAGCCAAGCTAAATGGCAAAGTTACCCAAGTTCTGACAGAGTTTGGTCCAATTAGCCCTCAGACAGACGGTTCAAAGCACGACATGTGACTTTAACACAGCTGTTGAACACGGTCCTGTCCATCAGAGATGTCTGTAGGTGAACTCAGAGCTGTGAAGACGAAAGGGAGCTATCAGGAGAAGAACTTTGCTCCATGTGATGTAGAATCGAGGATCAAATACACACAGACTATAGAATCGTTTCAAAGCCAGTTATAGTGGCGATTAAAGTATATCTGGGTCAGTTGGTAACCTAATGTTTAGCGCATTCGCCCTGCGATCAGGAAGTCATGGGTTCAAGTCCCAGTACAGCTACGTACCTCTGAGGTACCCTGAGTAAAGTATCATTCCCACACACTGCTCCCCGGTTCTGTCCCCACACACTGCTCCCCGGTTCCGTCCCCCCACACTGCTCCCCGATTCCGTCCCCCCACACTGCTC
>JBBKCR010185542.1:0-14034 GCA_037577295.1 Ladigesia roloffi | reverse complement strand
CTATCTATCTATCTATCTATCTATCTATCTATCTATCTATCTATCTATCTATCTATCTATCTATCTATCTGTCTGTCCACATGTCTGTCTGTCTGTCCATTCATCCATCTATCCATCCATCCATCCATCCATTGCAGTTTCCTGCTATATTAATAGCATCTAGTGGCTTTCTGCTTATCCATCCTTCAATATATCCATCCACCCTTCCAGCGATCCATCCATTCAACTCTCCTTCCTCCATCCATCCAAACCTTCATCCTCCCATCAACTTCATCCATCCATCCATCCATCCATCCATAAATCCAACCATCCATACAGCCATCTATCCAACCATTCATCTATCCAACCATCCACCCATCCAACCATCATCTATCTTTCTGTGTTTCTCTCTGTCCATCAACCAAACCCTATTAGTTAGAACAGCAGTAATAAACTTTATGTCACTGTCATGGTATGACCACATGATGTTATGCCCACATACAAGATTCATAATTCAAAATCACATTCTGGTCCTCACATCTGATTGGCTGAGCCACATTCAGAGTTACTGTGAAATACTTAAGTTACTAACATTTTGTGTCTATCATGAGAGTAGTACAGCTGTCATGTTTGGCCTTCAAGTGTGCTGAGATTTATCTCATTTGCTTTATGTACCTATAAAACCCGAGACGAAACAGAAGCTGAGAGTTCAGTGACGAAGAGAGAGTGGTGTTAATAAATGAATTGCAACTCAGCCTTCCACAGGAGTGTGATATAGTTGAATTACAGAGACATTGTGCCACATTCTCTCATGTCTTTCCTCACCTGACACTGAGAGCTTACAGTGTTGATGGGAAACAGTTCTACCAGTTGCTGTGTGACTTTTTGTTTTGATTGTGTGCCAGCATTCCACACAAACGTTCAACAATGCGTTGCTTTGTGCCATGAACAGTTATAGTTTCAGGTCAGTAGATACAGGTGTCAAGTGTCTGTCTCTCGTGAGTTCATCCAGTCTTTAAAGTAAACCTGTCAAATATCTCCTCCTGAGTCAGACATTCTGTGTCTGGATGCTGGTGAGATTCGTTTGTCTCGTGTCTCATTCGACAGGATGACTTTTTTTGTACAGCTTTGATTCCTACGCTTACAGTAGCATAGTTGTAATGAATGAATAAGGGTTAACTAAAACAACAGCTTGGAAGGGTCATTTGACTCAGTAGTTTTGCAAAATAAAAAGATTTTTTTCACAGTGTCATACTGTGAGTCTGTGTTGCTTGGTTGTTTGTGTTGTGCTCTTGCTTGTCCTACATGCTCATTGACTTTAGAGTGATTTCGTATAAACTAATCGTCAAATGTAAAAAATATATAAATGCAGCACTATAAAGTATAAAGACTATGGTGTATCAGCTGTAATCTTGAAGCTCCTTTAAATTTTTGCATCATTTAATACAGATTTTACTGGTCAAACACTGTATTTATCCTCATTGTAGCTGTTCTCAATTGCACTGAATGTTGACTTGTCATGTATAAGTGTATTGTTGTGCTTTCTCTGTCCTGTCTGGACTTTTGGGCATCTTGTTTCGTTTCACTGTGTACCACTATGAAACCAAACCCCTTAATTTTACCCCTTAATAAACCTTAATCTTAATTTCCAGGAAAGTAAGGAAAATTAAGTGGAAAAGGGCACAGATTAAGTCTGATTAAAGGGTAAAACTACTGAATTTTCCCTTATTTTTAAAATTTGCCCCTTAAATAACTGAGCCTCCTGAAGAAAATGTCTTCTGTTTAGGATTAAGGGGTTTCACACTCACACCTTAAATCCACTTTTAAGGTAAAATTAAGGGAACGGTTTACAAATTAAGGGAACGGTTTACAAATTAATTGCCACTTAATTAAAATGAAGGTATTTAACATATTTTCAGGGGTAATGTAGAGTTAAGCAGATTTGAAGTACATTGTGTTTCATAGTGTACTGTGTGCATATGTTAGAAATGACACTAAAACCTACTTGACCACTTGATTTGATTTGAACTTGCAGTCTTTGTCAGCAGTTTTAACACATTCCAAAACACATCGGTGTCTGCTTCAGTAAAAAAACATTGCAATGCAATCAGCCATGAGTTGAAGTGTAAAAGAAAGTCTATCATCAAATCTTTTGAAACTCTTAACGTACATTTACACTCTGGAGGACGACCAGAGTGGGACTGAGAACCTCTCGAGGCTCCATTCCAGTCTGAGGGCCGTTAATATGGTTGAGTGTTTGAAAATGCTGCGAGACATCCTTAAACGCTGTTCGGAGTTCAGTGTCATGGTTATTTATTTCCTACCTAAACGACGTCAGACATGACAGCTCCATCTCCATGACAGTCCCGCAGAGCGGCGTCGAAGGACACTGCGGCTTATTATCTGGTCTGTGCCCGGAATACCAGCAGCGACTTTCCCCGGGAATAATAAGGTGTCATGCGGCGGCGTGTCATGTCTACTAATGGCCACCATGGCGCTGGTGCTGGCGAGCTGATTGACATGGATGGCGTATTTTTTTCCCCTATTTAAATTTTGTATTTTTTTTTTTACAAGAAGCCCATGGTAATGAATGAAAATCTGCTTTTCGCTGCTTTTCTTAATGGGAAATCGTGAGCGTGACTAAAAGGCCTCTCTGCGCCGCCATGCAGAACGCTTTTGCCAATTACCCAAAACCAATACTGCTTGTTTTTCTTTTTCTTTTTTTTCATTTTTATACACTCCGGACGGAGGAAAAAAAGAGAAGCAAATCAGACACACTTGCGGCTTCATTGGTCGGGCTGCACAGCACTTATTGAACACCTCCATCTAATGTCATGCTCATTAAAATGGAGATAGCTCCATGAAGAGGAGACCTTAATCTGTGACACTAAGAAAGGAAAAGAAAAGAGGCAGAAAAAGACGAAGAAAAAAAAAATCCCTCTGAGGCAAATCTGCATGAATCCGTGCCGTGGCCTGTGAGAAGGAAATGATAGTGGACTCGTATTTGGAGGACGAATTAGATCAGGCGAGCTTTTTTTTGGGCCTCAGGGAGAAGAGCAATGATCACAGTTTGGGCTCCTCTTCCTTTATCTTATTTTTTGTTCTTTCTCTGACCTAGCACAAATTGGAGAGGGGAGTCTGTTCTGGACATTGGAGCTTCAGTCTGATCTAATGAGACCGTTCTTCAGCTCGAGATTCCACAAGAACCCTACAACCCTACATTTCCTCAATCGCGCTCGTTTGAAGGAGCGACTCCCTGCCTCGTCTCCACTAGAATTTCCACTGTTTATGAAGGTTTTTCTTCTGTAAGAATGGACAAGCTCTTATCTACCATCATTTTTAACACGTTTATTAGGATGCAGAAAGAAAGAACCAGGGGACCTCATGAGTCATTGCTTACTTGCTATAGCTCAGAAATGTTAATGCTCTAACGTCAAGTCAAGTCATGTCATGTCATGTCAAGGAATTTTATCTCTGCCATATGCACTACACCTAGCGAAATTAAAAAACATTCCTCCAGGACCATAACATTCTTCTGGGACCACAACTTTCCTCCAGGACTACAACGTTCCTATAGATTCACAATATTCCTCTGAGACCACAAATGTCCTCTAGGACCACAATGTTCCTTTCAGACCACAATCTTTCTTCTGAATCCTCCAGAATTTCTTTCGGACAAAAATGTTCCACCAGTAAAACAACAGTCCTCCAGGACCACAGTGTTCCTCGAGGTTAACAACGTTCCTTCAGGACCACAGTATTCCTGAAGGACCACAGGACAATGGTCCAACACAAAAACTAAAGTATATTACAAAGTCCTTGGTGCTACCCTTAGGTCATGGATGTGAAATTGCAATATAAGTTAGCCTGGGTGATGTTGTAACTGCCCCACCTCCACTGCCCTATAATTACACCACTGAAGTGATTCACATTTTTGAATGTGACTCAGGGTCTGAAGGACATGCCATGGGTTTTTGAGGCTTGAAATGTTTGCACGTGAGGACCACAAGTCAAATAAAGTCTGGTTAGGAGAAACTGACCAATGATGACTCAGATAATACACAGATAATACACAGTGGTGCTCAGCACTAAATGTGACAGTATGTAAAATATTCGAACAAAACCTTGAACCTCAAAATACCTTCTTCCAAGGACCTTGTTCTGAAGTATTTTTCTTCTCCTGGAAAGTTGGGCTGTTTAACTTCAATAATACATCCCAACTTTCCAGGAGAAATTCAAATTATCTTCTTCAAATCTACATGAACAAAATATCAATTATTATGATTATTTATCTCTAAATACCACAATTATATGTCCCAGTTAGAGTAAAACCTCCTATCTTTACAGGTGAAGCTGCATACTTTCATTTTTTTAAAACTACAGTATATAAAGAGTTGGACAAAAATATGTAACAATGGCATAAATGACTGATAGCTGCTTGTTGCTATGTTGCTGTTTCCAGGCTCACTATAATGGATTTGAACGTCCTGAAGGTATTTTCCTCTCTGTATGCTTATGAGAGATGCAGTTTGAACCTCCTTTGCAAATGTAAATGTTGAGGAATAAAACTAGACGATTGTTGCTTGTTGCTTTGTTGTTGTTTCCAGCCTGCCTGTAACAGATCTTCACCCCTTTTTGTGACTGATGCAGGTGTTTGGTGATCGAGAAGTACTGGTGATGCCCACCATGCACTCAGAGATATGACCAGTCCTGCAGTTATCTCAGTAACGGTCTCATTATGTGAGCTGTTCCTCCTGTGAGGCAGGTGTTTGTAGGACCAGAGCTGGTGTGACCGCAGCAGTCTGATAGGTACGTGCTGTTCTGCTGGTTCAGCTCTGGGTCTGAGACGCGCTCTGACCGCCCACACGGGCGCCTCGCTCTCCGCTTTAATGATCCGGAGCCATCAGGCCCCCAGGGGCCGGCCGCTGCCCACTGAACCCACGCACCTCCAGAACTCGCTGCCCTTTGATGCCTCCCCTCCAGGCTAGCACCGGAAAACTTCCTGACTTTCACATCCGCCTGGAAGTCTCCGCAGTTTATTTCCAACAAAAAAGTGGAAGTGAGAAGAGAAAGGTGAATAATAATAATAATATAACTAATACATATATAACTAATATTAGTAAAGATAATGTGATGGGTTTATATGTAACAATAGTAACAATAATGTGATCTATGGACAATTAACAGTTAACAAATTATATATTTATAAGTGAATAGTAGTTTTACTGTAAATTCAGTCAAGCCTCATTCTCATATGGATTGTACTAGAAATCTGTTGAAGCTATTCATTCATTTTAGATACTAATTTCATAAGAATTGATTCTACTTTTCTTAAATCTACCCTTTTATCCTGCACTCGGGGTCGGGTGGGGGGATGGCTGGAGCCTTTCACCGCGGCTACAGGCGAAGGCGGGCTACACCCTGCACAGTTGCCAGCATGTCGCAGGGCTACAACATCATACTAGATGTTCATTTATTCAATGTAATTTTAGATGTAAAATAATTAGAACTTTATTCTGGATCAAAATGTATGAGAACTTCATTCTAGATAATAGTTTTACTTTCCATATATTCATTTATTAGAACTTCATTTTAGATAATAATTTCTAAAAACTTTAATCTAAATCCCAATTTGTTTAAAACAAAACGTTTATTTCATTAGAACTTCATTCTAGATTTAGATTTTGGTTACAGTTCATGAGAACTTTTTTCTAGATGGTAATTTAGACTTAAAAAAAAAAAAATTTCTTGATGTTTAACAGTAACTCTGTTCATCCTTCTAAACACAATTAGTTTCTTACATTTTGCACATTTGAATCATTTTACCATTTTACATATAATGGGAAACTTGTTGTAGAAGCATTTAAATTAACATCTTTATTATTATTAGTAGTAGTAAAGTAGAGATTCTCTGCCCAAACCCGACACGGGCTGGTTTGGGCCGTGATCAAGCATTTGATTTTTTAAATCTTTACTTAATTAGCCTTTTTGATTGAGGATCCAAAATTATAAATATATGAATATTTTAGGAAAGTTAAATTGCTGCGTGTCGTGCGCCGCAGCGTAATAGAACCAAACTTTTATAGTAATACACCAGTAGCTGTAATCTGATGTGTGCTTGGGCTGAATCGATGCGGTCGCAGCAGAAGGACCGGTGTGTGTGTGTGACGGACCCCCGGGAGTTTGTTTTGAGGTGGTGTATTGATGACACCTTAGGTGTGTATCAGGTTTTCGTAAACAGTCAGCAAGTAAAGAACTTGCCTCACATCCACATCGCTGTATCTCAGATAAGTTGGTTTCAGGGAGATCAATCTCTCTCCTGCTTCCGTCTGAAGTCCTGAGATCCAATTTGGCAGAGAAGATGCACCAATAAATTTATTTCCGACTTTCAGAGCCTGTCATAAAACTCCAGGCAGCTTCAGGAGGAAACTCCGGCTCTGCTGGAAGGAACGAATCTTGCTGGAAATGGCTGCTGCAAATTTAATGCTGGGCAAATCCAGCGGAGTGTGTAGCTCCCGCCATGCCGGTGGAGCTTGTATTGATTTGGAATAATGAACCACCGCACACTCGAGTATATTTTGTAATTGGACTGAAACAGCGCTGGAAATGTTTCTGTAATGTTTGATTCATCTGACGTCTCTTTTTGGTTAAATGATTGATCTAGACAGTGGGTTCCCCTGGGTTCTCACAACGTAGGACTTGTGGAAACACACACACACGCACACACACAATCATTCAAAGCAATCAAATATAAAATAGTTCAGTATAAAGAAATGTATTAAAAGATTACTGAATGGAACCAGACATTACATAAGTCTATCTATCTATCTATCTATCGATCTATCTATCTATCTACATTTCTAACTTTCTATACATCTATGTATGTATGCATCTCTCTCTCTCTCTCTCTCTCTCTCTCTCTGTGTATATATATATGTATATATACCAACCCTACCCACCCAGAGAGAGAGAGAGAGGACAGGCCGATTGATTGGTGGGGAGTTAGGACCAGCTTACCCACCCAGAGAGAGACACGCCAGTAATTTCATATGGCTGTGGCATCACTGTGGTTTGATTGGGCCAATATTCAGAAGGTTGCATTATTTGGATCTCGGTTATGACCGGCAAAATTTGGTGAAACAAAATGAAGTCTAAAGGCATTTACTACATTTAAAGTTTGAGATGTGTGTGGATTTGAGTATCAAATTAAGATATTTTTAACCATTTTATCTCATGTGTCCACTGAGCTCCCTCACACACAATCACACACGAATAGCCCAATCATCAGTCGATGAAAGCTTATCCACATCAAATATGAGGCAGCGAGCCTCGCAGGTCATTCGCACTGTTTAAACACCGAGCGTGTTAATGAGCCAAACACCTGAAGCTCCATTCAGGGTCATTTAGGACACAAAGCAAACTATCCTCATTATGCTCCCCTTATAGCCAGTAATAGCCTGAAGTGAACAGATTTAATGGCTTTAAGAGAAGAATGTCTCATTTCTGAGCTGGTTCATTCAGGACCATTCGTCTGTCACATCTGAGATCCACTCGTTCGACTCCTGAAACACCCCTCCTCACTGCTCTAATGATGAGCCTAGTTATCGGCAGTTCAAACAGTGTTTATAGCGCGACACACTGCTTTATTGACCCTTATTTATGGGCTGAGACTAGATGATAACATTTATAACGTTTTTATAGAGAAATCAGCAGAGCCACATGCAGGAACTGCATCTATAATGTGGTGACGAGGCCCAATAAGGACACAAACACATCACACAAGGTCTACCTGTGAGATGTGAATTAACAACTCATACACGGTAAAAATACAAAAATCAATTGGATTTCAATACCCAGACTTGACCTATTGATTATTATCTTCTCTTTTTCTCTTCTTTTCTTTTCTTCCTTTTTCTTCTCTCTTCTCTTGTCTTCTCTACTCTCTCTTCTGCTCTCTTCTCCTCTCTTTTTCTGGTTTATCTCTTTTCATCTATCCTTCTTATTTTTTCTCCAGGAGCACCCAGGTATAGTGATAAAACTCGAATATGTGATGTGTACAAACGTAAAAAAAAAACTCGTGGGTTTCCGCCAGGAGGTCCGGTTTCCTCCCACTGCTAAAAACATGCAGTATTGGGGATAGGTAGATTGAGCACACTAAATTGTCCCTAGGTGTGAGTGTGTGGCCCTGCAACCGCCTTCAGCTGGGATAGCTGGGAGCAGCTGGGATAGGCTCCAGTCCAGTGTCTCACCATCTCAAGATGTGCTTTCTTTTATGTTCTCTTCACGGTGCCAAATAAGGTATACAATAATATATTTATATGGAAATGTCACTGAATTTACAATAATATTTATGTTAAAAAATGAAAAGTAAAAAGATTTTCCTTAATCCTTTAAAATGCAAGCAAAATTTTATATTGCTAAAAAAAAGCTGTCTCGTCTAGCTTTCATCCGCCATGCCCCCTCATTCTCATGCTGGTTGTTTATGTTTGGGTGTGCCACTGAGCATCAGAGGCACCTTTTTTTCAGGTGCCTTGCTAATCGCTGCGGTTAAGCATAAACAACCAGCATGGATGGGATGGACAAGATCATCACAAAAGCAAAAAAAATAAATGAAGAGGATATCTGCAGTTTCCATGATAGAACAGCGGTTTCCGGGAAAAGTTGTTAGTTCAGTTCTAGGAAAAAATCAGTGAGATACTGAAAACAAAGCTGCTGGGTTACTATATACATGTGTGTATATACATACATTGTATTTTTTGTTGAGTTTTTCCGTATTGATTTTTTGGGAATTACAATATTTTTTGAATATTTGACTGAAAAGAAGTAAAAGTGTCACTAATGCAAAGCCAAAAAACACCAGAAACTACTAGCGCCACCTTGTGCCGGTTCTTTTTCAACAAACGATGAAGGTTTAGGGAACATGGTTCTCCGCAACCTGTCCATTAACCCCGTCGTGTTTTCAGAATCAATAAACTGTTCATAGATAATAATCTTCACCGCAGTCGTGTGCACATAAAACACCTGTACAGCAGCTCAGGAACAATAACTGGCATCGCTTTAACAGACAGATCCAGAGATTCCTTCATGTACCGGTGCGGCCATTAAAATGCCATCCTTAAAGGCCGGGCTGCTATAGATAGCCTCAGTCTGTGTTGCAGCCAGACCATGAAATATCACTGCACCACTTTATGGGACAGCAGGACCTGGTGATAAAATCCACTGTTGAGTGAGACTGAAGCCTTTTTACAAGCTTAGCTGTGATTGGCTGCATTTGGAGCAAGAATAGCCAGTCAGTACGCCTGGTTAGGGCAGTTTATGGGGGCAGCAGGTGTAGCATGAATTATGGCCAGAAGCCCTTTGTGATTTTATAGACAATCAAATCTTTGGTGGAGGATTCCTGGCTTCTTTGGGCAAAGGAATCTATAAAGGTGGCTAGCTTCCATTTACACTGAGACTTTGAGGGTGAACATATATAAAAATAAAAATACATTGACTGGCCACTTTATTAGAAACACCAAACTTGTATTTCCTCTGACTGGGCACTTTATTAAAAAACCTTGAACTTCTCTAACAGCCTGTTTATGGTATATAAAACCACATATATGTTATAAACAGGCCCTGTGCTTCCATTTACTGACCACTTTTTTAGAAACACCAACCTTGTACTTTTTCTTCATTACCACTTTATTAGAAACACCTCCCTCATACTTCTACTAACTGCCCACGTTTTTAACCAACATTACGTTTCTTCTAACTGGCAATTCTAACATTTTTTTGGAAACACCAATGTTGTACTTCCTCTAACTTAAAGCAAAAACATCTCCCTTGCATTTCTGGCCGCTTTATTAGAAACACCTTGTATTTCCTCCACTTTGCCATTTCATAAGAAAAGCCTGTGCTACATGTACTGTGTTACATGTAAATGTAGACCACCTCTAGCAAAGGTAGACCCCCTATTGGGCAGGGTGGCCTAGTGGTTACAGATTTGCCTCTTCAATCAGAAGTTTGTGGGCTTGGATCCCAAAACTGCTACTGACATCACCTAGGAACCCTTGAGCAAGGTACCGTTCCCACACACTTCTCCCCAGATGCCCCCCTGTTGGTGGCAGCCCCCTTCGTTACTTGGTGAATGGGTTAAATTCAGAAAGAATTTCACTCTTTTCACACTCTGTGCTGTGTTGTGTTCATGTGTGAATATATGGGCCCACTGTACTCTCTCCTGCTCGTCCGTGTTGATGTTGCTCTGGGTAGTGTGTGTGTTCAGCAGGGACTCGGCTGTAACAGGCTCGGTGGGTTGAGCGTTCGGAGGCTGCTTTAAACAAGTGCCGTCTGAGTGCACGACTGCCACTCATTTCCACTTTTAAGCAGACAGGCTCGTACACGCGACCTCACACACTCTCTTGATCACGCGGCGCCCGCTTTCTTTCATCAAATGTCATCCTGACCTTTAATTACCGCCTGTTTGTGAGCGTCTCTGGAACATATTGTATTGATTTCACATCTCACCCCTTCGTCTAATGTCACTGCAAGTCCTGATTTGAGCCCCCTGTCCTCACACACAGACACACACTCACACACACAGACACACACACACATACATACATGCACAAACACACACACATACATGCACAAACACACACACAAATGCACACACAAACACACACACATACACACACACTCACACAGATGTACACACGCAAACACACACACGGGCATGCAATCATACACACATATCCTTTAAAACTAGAGAATCTTTATTCAGAAGTTTGAAATCAGTGATTTTATTTATAATGATTATAATTTTAACATCTCACACAAAATTAATAACTGGCCACTTTATTGGAAACAGCTACCTTATACTTCATTTAAATGTCCATTTTATAGAAATCAGTTAACTGACTATAGGGGGGCACTATTGGTGAACTATATTCATATAAGCAGCACTAGTGTGCTGGAGTGTGTGTAGGGGGGCGTGGCCTGTGTGACCTGCGTAGGAATCATTCAAGCAGAACAATATATATCTAACTGAGGGCTGTCTCGATTCAGCTCATCATTCTTTCTTTCATTCATTCTTTCTTTATTCTCAATGAGCTACATCAATTGCTCAGGACAGAGCTTTGTTGAATCAGTTTTTGTTCATACTTCTCAGTGCCTGCACACACACACACACACACACACACACACACACACACACACACACACACACATCTTTGTAATTTTGCTATTGAGCTGATAAAGCCTGTCCACAGCTACAGCTATAAAAAGCTCCCTCAAACACTTACACACACACACACACACACATTCACTGGCAAAAAGTAGCAGATCGGTTGCCGATAGAGACGTCATGGATGGAGCTGACAGGTTTTCACACTCGGTGTGTCAGACACTCTTGTTTCGCTCTGTTTGCGTAGTTCTATGTTTAGCCGTGTGTGTCGCCACATTTAGCTCCACCAAATCCAACCCTGGCATCGTCGTGGTAACAGATCTCAGCATGACACCCACCAATCAGAGCCTGCAGATGGGTATTTTATGAGAGCAAGACCTGGAATAGGACCAGGCACAGCTGTGTGATCTGCACACACTCACCGAGCGCAAAACACACACAGCACAGCTCACCCCCTCCGTCCAGGGCTGTGGACCACCGGCCCGATACTCAGCTGGATTTAATTTTAGCTTCACTTCCAAGGCCCACACTGGAGCCAAGATCAATACATTTTAATCCTCTATAAGAGCGTTTAATGCACATTTCTGTCGATTAGCTGCTGTGTAAAGTACGTGCCAACAAATCCACTCAGTTCAAATGACTATCTTGTTGCTATCACCAATGTGCTATTCCTAACCTCCAGTCTGTCAACTGACAAAATAATATCTGTCAGTGCTGAAGGCTTCTATGCTCTTTTGGATCACTTCTAACTGCATTAACATCCATCATGTCCCTTATAGACCCTATAAACCTGTGCTCGTTTAACTTTTGTAGCTACATTTGGAGATCTTTCAAGCTCCATCCTACATGCTGGCCCCTCCCTTTTACTTAACACACAAGCCAACCAGAGGGCTGATAATCCAAAGCAGGTGTAGCTGGAATTCCCAGAACAAAGATCTACCAAAATGCTCGGTTGCAATCCAAAAGTTGTAAATCTCCACACTAGAGCCTACACTAGCAGTGTAATTTTGCAGGGGTTACGTTCCAATATCACTCAAAACACACTGTTGAGATGTGATTTAAAAATTTCCCAAAAATGCCGCCAACTATGCCCCAAATTTACTTTCATTTAATTTTAAACTCAATACCCTTAAAGAAAATGTAATGGTAAACATGTGTTCATACTGTAGAGTTTACAATGAATTCCAATGTAAATTTTGGTAAAAACAGGTAAATATTAGGGATGAGCCGAATACTCGGCTGAAACGAGTATCCGGTACGGATAAAGCACTTTTGACGAGTACGAGTATCATACGAGTAATACGAGTCAATATCTGTGCTCGGATTGAATAAAAATTCTCATTGGGTAGCTGACTGTGTCTGCGTGCAGTGGCGTCTGTCAGAGCTTTAAGTAGTCCGTGTAGAACATGTAGCATTAGTTTCGTTCTTCGAGCCAGCCCATGTTGAGATAAAAAAATTATATTTAAATATTTGGCTGTTCAGAGCAGGGTGGGCATAAAGGAGGCCAGGAGCAATTCTAGGGGAGCTCTCTCTTCCTCTCTCTCTCCCTCTTTCTCTCTCCCTCGCTCTCTCTCCCTCTCTCTCTCTCTCTTAGGCACTTTGCAGACAATTACAGTAAAGCATTTGTTCCCCCTAAGGCTGGGAATTTGATGTGTTAATTAGATTAATTAATTACAGAAAGAAATAACGCGTTAATATTTTTTACACAATTAACGCTTTACATCATCTTCCCGTTCTAAGTTTTGAGTACGCAGGAGAACTGAGTCCCAGATCACTGCTGCGTGAGCAGTCAGAGAGCACAGTTCAGTTCAGTGAGATTTGGAAGAAAAAATGCCAAAATGGCAAATAAATTATGTCTTGTGAATGTTTTGGCGATTCTGACTCGGAATATTTGCCTTTTGGAAAAGCCGCTCGTGCGTCTCTCGCTTCAACTCTGGAGCGCAGCTGCACAGCCATGCAAGGCGAAAGTGGTCACGAAGCTCAAACACATGTTTATTTCAACAATATGCCCATCAGGAAAGTGTGTGACAGTGGTGAACATGGTCGTAGTGTCTGTAGGACAGCTGTTGGTCAAGCTAGAGGCATTCAATCTTTCATTTAATCTATTCAATATGCCAAATACAAAGTAAAATAAAATGGTATTTCAACACCAAAAAGATGATTCAAGGCAAAATATATCAGAAAGAGCTCAATGTGCAGTACTGTTTATTTATATATATATATAAATGAACGAGTAAATTCAAGAATGTGCAGTAGCTTCTAATCTTTAAGGCCCATTACCCAGCAAGATGTAGCATTTTGCTGCGCTGCAGTTCGACCGATTAGTTCTTGAGCTGAATCAGGTGTGTTAACCCACAGTTTCAGTTCTGCAAGCCTGGGACTGTAAATCACTGAAGCATCCCAGACGAAGGAGGCCACACCAGAGTCAGCTTTCTGACCATTTAATTATAGTCACCGGAATTAGAAAAATTCTGTTATCATATCAGCACTTTTAGCTCAGGCAATTGAGCAATTTGTAAGAAACGATCCCCAGACTTACACTGCTGAGGGTGTGCTAATGCATGGAAAACATTTCCAATATCCGAGCTATATATCAGTATATGAAATCTTAATACAGAGGAAAGCATGGTGCATATTTCATTGCATTGAAAATGTGCTGTACATGCAAAGGAGAAATAACCAGGACTTTGCATGCAAGTGTGCATGTAAGAAACAATTATTTACAAAATTTTGATGAACAAAAAGACATTGGTCCAACTAAATGAAAAGTAGGGATCTGATCCCAGACCAGTATATTCTTGCTCAATATGGTCCCAGGGCTGGATGTGTGTGTGTGTGAGGGCCACAGTGTGTCACTGGTTAATCCTGTGTTTCAGTTGCTGACTCACTAG
>JBBKCR010185517.1:0-14035 GCA_037577295.1 Ladigesia roloffi | reverse complement strand
TCCTAAATCATTTGTTCCAGAGATATCACGGATTCAAATCCATGTATTGGTGCTGGACTTCCATCAGCAGAAAATGCGAGATTGGAAAATCGAAGGGAAAAATAATTAATCTGATCCTTTTCTGAGATACCCCACACTCAGTCAAGCTGTTAATTATTTATTTCTCCTGTCAGGCAGGAGGATAGATAGAGTGCTCCAATTAAAAGATCTTTTTAAAAAACTATAAAAACAAAATGGCATTGTGAAATTTCTGACATGTGATGCATTTTGAAAGTACAAAGTTCTTACCATGGCTTTCCCTTATCGGGGTCCCACTTTGAAGATTCACGATAGACAGCAGAGATGTTTTGAAATGGTGACAATTGTGCGACATGAAAATGCTGAAAAAAACATTAGAACGTTTCAGTGTTTCAGTTAAAGAGTCTGAGTTCTTTCCCGGGCCCAGTCTGAGCACAGTTAGACTGGACTTAATATAAAAAATTGTAATGGTTGAATTTTGTTGAATTTTAAATTTCATCAAGTATAAAAAAACGCAGGCATGTCAAAGCATATCATTAATTTTAAGGTGATGTTTTACTATCTCTAATGTAAAAATTCTATCCCTTGTGGCCAGCTAGCTCAAGCCTGACAACCGCTGAACTGGACTGTAAACAGCAGTCTAATAATTTAGAAAAAAGATCAAAGTAATTTGGCTAAATTTATCCAGCCTTTCTGATGCTATTATGATGGTTTTAAAAAACAATAATGTGCTGTTTCATAAACTACATTTAAAATAAGTTCATTATATTTGTCCTGAAATCTATGTTTTCAATGTTCACTTCCTTTTTATCATAAAAAACACCAAGAGCATTTTTTTTAAATAAGGCAATAAGTATTTAAACAAAAAATAAATATTCTTCATTAAAATGCAGAGAGAAAATCATAGAAAATGTTAAAATAGATTAAATGGTGGGCGGCATGGTGGCGCAGTCGTTAGCACCGTTGCCTCACAGAGAGAAGGTCCTGGTTTGGGCACATGGTTTTTCTGTGTGGAGTTTGCATGTTCTCCCCGTGACCGCGTGGGTCTCCTCTGGGAGCTCCATTTTCCTCCCACCACCAAAAACATGCGTGATTGGGGGATAGGTTGATTGAGCACACTAAATTGCCCCTAGGTGTGAGTGTGAGCGTATGAGGCCCTGCGATGTGCTGGCGACTGTACACGGTGTACCCCGCCTTCACCCATAGCAGCTGAGATAGGCTCCCGTCCCCCCGACTCTGAGTGTGGGATAAAGGGGTAGAAAATGGATGGATGGATGGATCAAATGGTGGACACATGATGTCACTTACTGGTTTTCCAAAAGCTGGAGCTATTTTTGGATAAGGAATCTTCTCCCACCATTGTCTTTTGACTCTGTATGAAGGGATAAAGAGAGAAGTGATTAGTCTGACTGAAATGTAAGCATTTAAATTGAATTGCTCATCAGCAGATATTAATAGGAAGCCAAAAAGGGGTTCCCTATACCTGGGAACAGTACATGCTGTATCATGTACTGTATTTTGTATATATAATTTACAGTATATTTAGATTTAAAATAGATTTAAAAACATTGACAAAAAGAAAACACTCTTACTTGAGGTAACAGTAGAATACGGTGAATATAAAGATGATCAGAATAATGCATATGATGGGAATTACTATCTTGAGAATTTCCCAGGTGGATGAGTCTGACGGACACAGAGAGGTTGTGATGTATTAAAACATACTGAAATTCTTCTTCAGTACATGATTTAGTGACAGACTGAATTAAACATACTTGTTCTAAACTCTATTTCTTCACTGTAGTCGCTGAATCTCATATCGTCATTGTAGCTTGTGCTCACGTTTGCCTTCACAACATAGACAGAATTAGGCTGGAGTTGACTGCCCAAAACTTCGTATTCCTGTAGACCCCTGGCGACATTTATTGTTTCCTGTTCAAATAAAAGTAAAATAAATGAATTACAGCATTTAGTTTACTATTCAGCATTAATATAGTTTGTGTGTTTAATCAGCTCACTCACGTAATGTCCGCTTCCTTTAATGCCATATATCAGCTGTGTAGACAAGCTTTCAATAAAGGGTTTATTTTTATAGTTGAAGTCCCAGGAAATGTTCAAGTTTCCATCATCTTTCTGTGTGACTGATAGATTGGTTGGTGTTTTGGGCTTGACTGTGTTGAAGAAAATCATAGTAGTTAATCATCCATGTTAAAAGAACAAAGTGAATGTGTGAATAATTATATCATTCTTGGGCCTTTCCAGGACAGTGAGAACCTTCATGGACTTCTCGAATATTGAGAGCATGTTAATGAACTCCAAACAATAATGTACTCCAGAAAATGCCACATGACACTTATTATGTTTTACTTTGTGCAATGACCTATTTTACATTATCTGATAGGCCATGAATGGACTATAAAATATGATCAGTTTCATGTCTGGAATCAATGAACAGAAGAAACCTGGAAGCAAATTCAATGTGAGTTGGCACTGGTAGGGATTATAGAACCGAGAGTGACAGCTGTAGCATAGTGTTTCCAGCTGTATTCCTGTGGGGGTCATGTTGCCTTAATACAAAGGGTGGATAAGTGGGGGGATGAAACTTTTTTTTTTTAAGTAGGTGGACACGCCCCCCTTTAATGCTTCTGGTGCCCATGGAAGAAACAAACACAAAAACAAACTAAATCCAATTCCTATTTAATTCTAGGCCATGGATAATCATTTATATTAATGCTGTATCCATTAAAGGTGTAAGATGATTCAAATGAATCACATGATTCATATGCCACTCACTGCTTATTTCAGTAATGTACTCTTTAGAGAAGATCCCCTCTCCTCTGTACAGGGTCACCACTGGCCTCTCTCCTACGACAAATCCTGGCACATAAAATTTGCACCCGCAGACCTTGTGAGTGTCACGATTGAAACTGCAGTTTAACAACCTGCAAAACAGGAAAGAACAATTTAACATGGGTTTAACTCACAGAACCGAAATTTACAGACAAACATCATGTTGTTCAGCTGTTTGATTAGGTGAATCATGACTGACACTCACTTCTGGTCTGGTATTTGTAGGGTTAATCGGAACTCGGAGCAAATCTCGTCTTCTTTCAAAGACACATTACAAAACATCTGTGTCTCATAATCATTAAGGCATTGCCAATCCGGCTCAGATTCTGGAACTTGCAAGAAAAATATTAAAGATCAGCGAGGTTTTGGTTGTTCAGCTGTATTCATCATATTCATAAAGGTACAACATAATACACAATAGGCCTTTTTATAAACACCTTATAACAATAAACCTAGCCTGGGCCTTTAGGGGTTATATTGTTGGACTAATATGAGTCAACAGTGTCTGAGAAGACAACTTACTATTCGCCTGAATGGATCCTACAGAGCTGAACCGGACCAGACTCAGCAGGAGGGTCAGAAGGCTGGAGTGCATTATGTTCAGTGACGCAGATCTGGAGACGCCATGGACGAAAGGAAAGAAACAAACAGTGGGAGGAAAACAGAACAGGAACAAGTGAAGTCAACACTTTTCAGGAAACCAGATCCCAATCCCGGGAAACATGACATGTTTTATATAAACTTCGTTCTTGTTAAGGCATTTTTTCTGATAATAATAAAGATAATAAAAATATAAACTTTAACTTGACAGTTCATAGCTCATCAAAAAACCAAGAGCAGTCTCGAGAGAGGAACCAAGTGGGATGAAAAAACTCACCAGAGCAGTTCGAGTGGAACCAAGTGGGATCAAATAGATTCTGACTGGATCATCACTGACACTCAGGTCTCAAACAGGCGAAGTCGTGCATTTAAATATATTATTTAAATCCAGGCGAGCACGCAGGGGGAGAAGGCAGCAGTTCGTGGACTCTCTCACTTCCCTGTTCGGAGCGAGCTCTTCTGCGGGCGGAGTTTCTGGTTTTACTGGAAAGATCGCGCTTTCCGAGGAAACACCCACCCGCGGAGCAGGCGCTCGTACTCACTCTCAGTCTGAGGGCATCTGTCTCTGGAAGATTGTATCACTGGAGAAGAAAGTGTACGCGTGCCTTTGTGTATCTTAATAGATACATATATATATGCACATACACACACGTATAAAGAAACAAACACACATAGAACAAATGAAAAATCAAGCAAACAATATAAGTATATTTTGACTTTTCTTAACGTATTATCTTATTATTTGGGCTTCATTTAACTACAAATTTAAGGGAAAACCAACTCACACCTTTTCCTCAGTTGAAACAACAGTGAATCTTTTTTGGATGTATGTTAGTTGGCTATTTTCTCTTTCTAATGTGTTCCTCTTTTCTTGGAGCTGGAGTGACGTGGGAATGCAGCCCGTCCTGTTCCTGTTACTGACATCTAGTGGAAAGAACGGACTCAACTCCAGTCCTCCAGTAATAGCACAGTGAGGACAATTTACCCAGACTTCTCCATATATGCTGGGGGGAGGAAATTATCAAATTTGTTAAATATGACTGATTGACTGTTTGTAAAACAAGCAAATACAAAGCAAACTGATACCAAATATGCCCAAATGGCTGTTGATTGGTTTTAACACTTTTATTGGAGTCTTTAAATAAAAACACATTTTTATCAGTTGTTTGTACAACAGCATTACATTTATTTCATTTATTTAGTGTTTTCCAATGAAATGGTTTTCAGTACAATTTTTTTAAGGTAAAACTGGAATTTGCACACATTCATTTTGTTTCTGTCTAAATGTTGCTGAACCATGCATAATGTTTTTTTTTCAGTGTGTGAATGTGCACACATTTTCAAAAAGGGCTTATGTCTAAAAAATATCCACTTAACAAATTGTCTGTGCTGGTCCGCCCTGTACCCAAAACAAAATCACCCCCTCCATGTTTACTAATCTGTTCAGGTTCATCTCATGCTGTCTTGTTTGATTTGACAGCTTTTGAGTTGTAGTTAAACTGATGGATGACAAAGAGATTTATATGTGTGTAGCTTACGATTAATGTCACTGCAATGCCCTCCTAGTTGGTCTTCCAGTTTGTGTGGATGGACTCTTACAGCTGATTCAGAATGTAGCATCTTGGTCTTTAACCAACCCAAAAGTTAACATGTTACCCAACTGTTAACTGACCTGTACACTAGTTACAAATGGCTGCCTGTACTAAGTTATGCTTGCCTACAGAGTGAGATCTGTTTAAGGACCCAGATACCATAATCTTGTCATTCAGGTTTATGTTCCTACTTGCGCCCCTCAAGGAACGTCTCCTGGCTTTACCCTCCCTACACACTAGTGATGGGAAGTCCAGCTCTTTTCAGAGGTCTGGCTCTTGTGACTCGGCTCCCAAAGAAGAGCCGGCTGTTTCGGCTCCCAAACGGCTCTTAGTTTATTATCACCTGTAACCTCATATTTTAGCCTAACTAGGCACATTTGAATGCTTTATTTGTTGATATAAACCCTTTTGTGTTTAGTGTTTTATGAGAAGCAATATAATTGCCTGATTTTGTGTATTTTTTCTGTTACAAAAGATGGCATTCTTACATTTGTTTAATATTTTAATCAAACTTTGAACTGCAAACAAATCCACAAATACTCAGAACAGCACTGTAAACAAATAGAACAGAAACAAAACCAAACTAAGTAAACAATAAGTAGGTCCTCAGTGCAAGATAACATTCAGAAAGATTAAATGCCTCAGCTTGGATGGGCTGATACGGTTTCTCCTCTCGGTTAGTATCTGCCCTGTTTTTGAGAAAACTCGACGGGACTGATGTCGCCACAATGCACAGCATTGAGGAATTATGTATAGTTTGATGATCACACTGGAAAAGATTTTGCTACTGTAAGTAAAACACGTAATGCAATCTATTAAATTGAATGTGCTGTATCCAAATCTGCTATCAAAAATTTCCTATTACTTTCAGATTTTCAGCAGCTGGTTTTTGTCACATGTATGTTTACTATTGTCTAGTTAGAAATACGCTTCCTCGTTGAATTCTAAAGCAAGCTCAATTTAAAACAAGACAGATCTCAGAATCATCTATTTTATAGTTTTTTTAATAGGTTTTCGGCAAAACATGAATAGGCAAAGCTGTGTCAACCATCCTGACTTTTTAAAAATATTTGTGGCAAAAACACATAGTGTGTTCATACCCAAGAATTATTATGACTAAAAATTCTGGATACCTGAGGAAGAATACATCAAAACGAATCTACTCTGACTGTGAGTCTGCTCTCAAACCAGTGGTGCATGATGCAGAAAATACAGTGCCATTTCCTCCTGATTCTGTCCTGCTGAAGGTAACAGTTCTGATGGGGACCTGATGCATGCATAAATTAATATCCAGATGTCATGGATAAAATGTTCCATCAGATTCAGTACGCTGGATGTAGCCTATGACACATGAATTAGAGAACTAGCAAACAGAAATATTTTTTTGTGATCCAGTGTTATTCATCATCTTAAGTTTTTCCAAAACAAACTTTACCGTTTTATCTCCTTGCATTAAACAATTACGGCAACAATACAGTTTTTTCGTCAAGTGATCCATATATTTTGATATATATATATCAGTTTGTAAGATAAACTCCCCCCCTTACCCCGTGTGGAAGGGTCACACCGGCGGAAGTGTTACGGCGGTACGAATTCAAACCAAGTCAGAGGTAATAGAACTTCTGTAAAAAGAGCAGATAACTAAACGGTGTTGTAACTTCCACTTGCTCTCGTCATGCATGTAGAATGAATTAGAGCACAGTTGCTTTCGAGGCAGTTTATCTGTGTGTTCTTAATGTTTTATGGCCAGTTTACGAGGGAAACCCAGTTTGTTTGTAGCATCGTGGCTAATGCTAACATGTGAGTTTATCAACTGTAAATGTTGTTTGTGTTTTGAAATAATGTCTCCACACTTTCGTGATCTCACGAGGGTTAGTGTAGTTCTGGGTCAGTAACGTTAATGTAACGTAAAATGTGTTCTGGAGTGAGGACTTTTGAGTAATTTAGTAGTCAACGGTCAGTTTTCAAGACATGCTTGATACACATAAACTAAATTACTGCTTTTTCAGCTTGTGTTACTGTTTTTGTATGTGCTTCAGTTAAAAAGGTATACTTTAAGAAGTTTGTGAGCTGTGTTGAAAAATAAAGTAAACATTTAGCTTCACAGTGTAGTAGAGGATACTAGTAACCAGCTTTAGCCAAAGGTAAATTATGAGAGTGTGGAAAAGAAACGGATTTATCTGGTGTTAAAGCTGAAGATGGTGATACAGTGCAATGTAAACAAAATGTGCACTGAATTATATAATTATATGGCAGGCTCTAGCTTAAAATAATTATTACATTATAGTGATCTGTCTGCCAAATAAATGTAATGTTATATATTGATGAGCATCTGGCGACAAAGTGGTTTGGGAGTTGCCCCTATGATTAGATGGCTGTGGGTTTACATTGACAAGTAGGGTCACCACTGATGTTCTCATAAGCAAGGTGCTGTCTCCACACACTGCTTTGCTGGCTTCCCACTGCTTCTTTTGGTGAATGGGTTAAATGCTGATAAAGAATTTTACATGGTTTACACTGTGTGCAGAGCTCCCTTTACTTAATAATATTTGTGCATTTTGTTGTTTTTTACAATCCTATAATTCCTGTTCCCAGTTTAGGAAGAAAATGGCCCGACCAATGGGAGACAGCCACAAACGGTTCTTGCAAACATTGATGAGTAACGGGATCATCAGTATTATCCAGGCCAAAGCGCTTTATCGACATTGTTGTGAAGTCCATGGAGGTATGAAAAATAAAATTAACCTATGATGTTGAAAGATTAAAATGTTCATAGAGTAAAGGATAAAAGGTCTTTGTTAATTTGTGATATTTCTCGGCAGCAAATTTCTTACCAGATAGACTGGATGAATTCATTGATGTCATCAACGCTCAGCTTCAGCCCCTGTTCATGCACATCAGAAAAGGAATGTCAGAAGAGGATGGACTGCAGTACTATGCCTTGGTTAGTAATAATGCTGTTTTCCAGCTGTGATGTCAGATACACAAACAGAGAAGTGAAATTCTGGGTCTATTTTTTTTGCAGGTGAACATGGCTGAAACAGACATAACAAGAATGTCTTCTGATTATGCTGATAATGAACTGGAATTATTCAGGAAAACGGTAATTAGCTGTAAAAGATTTGCATATGCATGGCATTTGATATACTGTTTACTGTGCATTCCTCATTTAATCTAACCTTTCATTGAAGTCACCTACATTTATGTTGTTTCACTTTTTTCTACAGATGGATTTGATTGTAGAATCAGAGAATGGTACTGCTTCCTCCACAGATATCCTAAATTGTGCTGACAGTCTCCAAACAAAAAAGCTGAAGAAGAAGGAGACTGAACATGTGTTGAATAGATTTGTCCAGGACAAATGGCTAAATGAGGTATGTTTTGTAATAATATTTTAGAATGATAAAGCTATCTTTTAATTTTTTTTATTTGGGTGTATTTCATTCTAGGCCAGTTGATGAAGAAAAGTGAAATGAAACGTATACAGTTATATGCTAAAGTTTTAGTGTTATGGGTAAAATGACTCAATTGATTTTTCTAAAAATACAGTGGGTAGCTTTACAGCCTGAATTAAAATGGCCATCAGAAGTTGCTGGACACCAGCCCTCTAAGACCAGAATTTGACGTCTCTGATCTACACGAAAACGTTGCCTTTAATACCAAAT
The DNA here is from genome assembly GCA_037577295.1 of Ladigesia roloffi. Lineage (NCBI taxonomy): Eukaryota > Metazoa > Chordata > Actinopteri > Characiformes > Alestidae > Ladigesia > Ladigesia roloffi. The sequence goes on along the minus strand of JBBKCR010185517.1, from coordinate 5,310 downwards.
ACTGAGAAATACTTATTCAAAACTGAAAGGGGATGTGGCTTAAACCAGAAAGGAATGTGGAAGTGTGTATTCTATACCTATATTGTGTTTGGCAAAAATTAGATTATTGTATTTTTTTTGTTATCTTCCTTTAGAAACGAGGTGAATACACTTTAAGCACTCGCTGCATCATTGAGATGGAGCCGTACATGCGCCTAATTTACCAGGACCTGATCAAAGTGTGCCATGTATGTCACAATGCCGCCTTTCAGGTAAGGGTTAAAGATTTCTGTTTCAGCATTTATTACTTATTCATTTAATGAATCACACTCCACATATTTATAAAAATTCTTTTTTCAATCTGCTAGTTTTATGTAGTCATACTATCAAACCAGAGGATATTAGGCTGTTAGCAAATTTCATCCTTTTAAATACTTTTAAAAGGATGTTTTCACATTTTCCTTGTTTGGTACAGGCCAATCAAATATCAAAATAACATTGAGATTATATTAGTTTAAGCACATGTATTTGGACAAAGCATTTTAGGAAGGCATCAGCATTCTGATAGGTCAGGTGTTAAAGTATTTTGAAATTGATGTTTATTATTTTGATTATTACCAATTAATTGTAATACAAAATATATTTTATAGTCAATGGTAAAAAAAAAAAATTCTTCTCCTGTCATCCCTCTTTTACATATATTTTGGTCCAATTTTGCTGATGTGAAACCAATTGAACTAAATGGGAAAAATGTAATGTTACAAACACTCTGGTGGGACGTGTGTGAGAAACCAGCCTTAAAACAGTATTTTTTATGCATTTTCTTCATATAATAAAGCATGAAACCATATAAACAATATAATCTATAATACACACATTCTTTTTACGTTTCTCATGTCTTCAGAGCCAAATCTGTGAAAATCCAATCTGTGGCATCAAGATGCACCTGCCCTGTGTTGCCAGATATTTTAAAGGCCGCAGTGACCCTCACTGCCCTTCATGCAATGACTTCTGGGCTCATGAGATTCCAGGTTAGGAATCCCTCTTCATAAAGATTTATTTCATTTGTACTTGCTGATGTGCATGTATGTGTACAAAATTACCTCTCTGAAATATGTTTTTGCAAGTCACTTTTCTAAGAGTGTAACTGTGATCCCATGATTTTATTTCTCAGAAATCCGGCAGTCCCAGTCCACACAAAGCCAGCCTTCATCTGCAGTGCCTGCTCACACACCCTCCACCTCTGCCAAACGCCGCTCTCGAAGGTCTCAAAATTAAATTAGTTTGCTGCATCTTGGAATCAGTGTTGAGATGAAAACCACATAAAGAAATGTTTTCAGAGGACACAAAGTAATTCCTTACAGCTTTGGTTAACAGCCCTGCTCATGCAGCTCTACCTTCCTGCAAAGCCTAGTTCTGATTACAATTTGTTATACAACTGCTCCAGCTAATAATCCTCCTCAGACATCTATGGCTAGCTGGATCAGATAAACTAGTCAGTGCAGTAGTTTTAACGATCAGTCTTTCTGTACATGCAATGGGTCTACTGGTGCTCTGGTGGTAAGGAAGTTGGTCCTGTGACTGGAAGTCCATAGGCTTAAAATCCAGGACAGCCAGTACCACCACAAAGGTACTCTTGAGCAAGATATCCTCCCCAGGCATCCCATCAGTGGCAGCCCACTGCTTTACTTGGTGAATGGGTTAAATGCAGAGAAAGAATTTCACACTGTGTGCTGTGTTCACTCAGAACAAAAAATAACCACTTTGTATTAACTCTGCAGGAAAATAGATTTCCAGGAGGTAATATCTGAGAGTTACAACCAAATATTTAAAAACTAACAGCTCTCATTTCTGACACTGTGTGGTACTGCAGTATAGAAATGAAAAGTAATGCAAATAAAACTGGCAGGTCCTGTGGAAGGTGAAATGCACTTTGAAAGTAACTTGATCAACCCTGTTTGTAATACAGCACTTGTTCCTTTATCTGCTATATCCTGGCATGTTTGTATTCAGGGTAATCCAGAAGCAGCGTTTTTTTATTGTACTATTTAATTTTGAATTCAGATTTGTATAGTTTTGATTTATATAATGATGGTTCAGAGCTTTTAAAGTAAAAGCATTCAAGTGTTTTCAGAAGAGTTCTTTGACTTATTACAAGTGTTTTTTGACTTATTAAATGTCAGCATACTAGCAACTCTAATCCTATTAATTGTCATTTTGACTTAAGACAAACTGCACAGTAATCAGAACATTTCAATATGGCTGCATTGTGCTGCCAGCCTTGACAGCTGTCTTGGAAATAAAACCAAAGGCTCAGCAGGAATTCAGTGATGGCTGTATTTATTAATCCATATTACTTGATAATCCATTATCAAGACCACCAAAAACTAACAGAGAAGCTGAGCTCTAAGGAACGCACATAATGCCAGTGCTGTTTTGGAATGAAGAGGACTTCACCAGGCTGAAGCACACACTCCTGATAAGAGGCTTTCATGAAGTCTGGGAACTGCAGCACATCTGGATTCTCGACATCCACCTGAAGAGAAAAGACCATCATCGTCAGTAGCGAATTGCGGTTGCAGTGTGAAAAATGACAAACTATATTATTGTTTCTGAGCTAATTACAAATATAATGAGTACTACAACATAAGTCTTGTTTAAAAAAAACATTTTTTTTACTAGCTGATTAATAATTTTTCCAAATATTTATGTGCTGAAATTAATTACCATAATTTGGGAAATGCAAACAAGATCTTAAATATCCATAACAGCATATTTTAAAACACAAAAATCTACAATTTGTTTTTTTCAGGTTAATGTTCAAATACTCGCATTCATTCTGTAAGGACTAGTGTATTTGAAAATCTCTTTAAGAGATTTCTTAAGAACAAGTCTTGGTTCTAAAATTAGAAACATTTTAATAAATACAAATGTAGGAATGCATCTCAGAACCCAGTGAGATTGGAAGAGTCATAGGTACAAAGAAAATGAACTTCTCTTAATATTTGAAGAGCTCTTTTCCAAAACACGATAAACGCCAAATTTGAGTTTGTCATGCCATTTTGCTGTGCACAGAACCTATTCACTGCTCCATCAACATTTCATGCCAAATTGCTATATTTCCTTGTTTAAGATGTACTGCAATATACTGGTTCTTTCCAAAACGTGATATCTCCTCTCGGCCAATCAGATTTTGGTGAATGTGCAACTTAATTGAGCTTGGCGGCACTCTGGGTTGAAAGTTTTGTTGCGATTTTGTGTAGTGTTCTCTTCAAAATGAGTGCTTTAAAACCTTTTGATGGCATCGATGAGCTGGTGAGACCTATAGCTGGAGGTAGAAAATGCCGACTGGACAAAGAAAACCACAAAAAAATCTGGTACCGGTGAGCGGCGCGTGGAGACGGTACCGTGCTCAGGGAACGTCAGTATAATGAGTACTACAACATAGAATATTTTTTTTTTTTTTAAACAAGACAGCTCACACACCCTCCGCTGGGGGTACAAAATGCCGACTGGACAAAAAACCCCACAAAAAACAACAAAAAAATACTGTACTGGGGAGCGGCGTGTGGAGACGCTACAGTGCTCAGGTAACGTCAGTGGTGCCTTGCGGTCTTGGGGATCAACCCACTTACTTTGTGAGTGCCCTAACCACACGAATACATATATTAAAAGGTACAACGTTATTTGTATCTTACCGAATACCGTATTCACTTCGCCCCACCCATAATATACTTTGAATGTATTACTAAATAACTTTTTATAAAATAACTTATTTATTTAGTACATTTGCACTTATTTCGATTTATATTCCTTTATCCCATTCCTGAGTCCCTAATGTCACATGTTGCATGTTCACACACAACGCACATAAACAATCAACGTTTAGGAAATAAATGAATGGATTTTTAGCGTTTTGAAAACCCCCCCCCAAAAAATATTGTTGTTTGATTTAACAATCATTGTTCAACATGTTCAGACTGACCCAACAAACCATTTTAACAAGAGTAATTAAATAGTCAAATGTATGGGTGTAGGTAATAAATGTAATTTTCCTGAAAACTATCATAATGGATTTATGCCATTTTGGAAAAGAAATCTTCATTTGGATTTTACGGAAACTGCACTTCCTAGGAATATATGACATGATTGTACCAACTGTGGCAGAGCTGAGCTTCCATCAGTATGACTAAAATGCATTTAGTTATAAAAGGATGGCACACAAGTAAGGATACTGTCTCCACACACTGCTCCCCGTGAACTGTTTTCCTGGCTGCCTGCTGCTTCCCTTGGAGAATGGGTTTAAATATTGAAGAATTTAATGATTTTCACATTATGCTTTCGTGTGTTCATGTACAACAGAATGTCCCCTTCAATATAAACAGATTTGTCCAGTGTTTATCTAAGAAGAAAATTTTGATTTGGGATTGTCATGTTACTTTCCCCAGGAAGTTTGCTTCTCGTTTCTAAACTTCGCTCCTCTGTTTTAAAGATCCCATCACACCAGAGAGAGACAATTGACCTGTGGGTGAGTAATGTAGAGTACCTGACTGGTGTTGTGCAGGAGTTGAGACTGATGCGGATACAGATTCTTTGTTTCCTCAGGACAGTAGAGACGGATGTATTTCCTCCCAACAACCTGTGTTTCAGCGAGAAAGGACATCAGGAGATCATCTAGATCTAAATTACACCAAAATAAAGATCTACATCTAAATTACACCAAAATAAAACATGCCAAGGCTTTTCGCAGTGTGCTTGGTCACCAGTGCTTACTTGAGCCAGAAAGTTTTGCTGCGGATCCTGATGTAGAGGAGAGACAGTCCCGCCTGGTCCAAACCAAGCATTAATCGTGATGTCGTCTTCATTGCCCTCTCCAAGGCAACAGTAGTCAGGCACACGGATGTCTTCTTTTAACTCCGGAACCTGGATGAATAAACAGCGTATTGCTTTTTATACCTTTTTGTCAGAACACAGACTGTTATGGCAGACTGCTCCACAGTGCTTTCTGTTCACATCTCTGTGTCGAGACTGCTACACAGAAAGTGTCATCAATGTAGCAGTATAATCTTCTGAAATGAGGCAATATACAGTGACTGTTAATCAGTCCTTAATGCACTTATAGCAGAGTGACCTTATAGCAATTGACTAGATGTTACCTGATCAAATAACTGGTGCTGAGCCAAGTATCCAATACCAGTTGTCCCCTATGTGGCAAAAAATAGGACAATATTACCACCAGCCTACTTTGTAATCCAGTTACAGTGGGGAAAAAAAGTATTTAGTCAGCCACCGATTGTGCAAGTTCTCCCACTTAAAATGATGGCAGAGGTC
>JBBKCR010185506.1:0-14035 GCA_037577295.1 Ladigesia roloffi | reverse complement strand
TGTGAGTGTGTGTGAGTGTGTGAGTGTGTGTGAGTGTGTGTGAGTGTGTGTAAGTGTGTGAGTGTGTGTGTGTGTGTAATATTCTCGAAGAATAATTTTGCCTAAAATGTTGATTACACATCACTCAAAATATTGGGAAATTACAATGTAATATACACTGTAATTTGTGTATTACACTCTCTTCTTAGCCCATATTCTCATGAGTTCATAGTTTATTAATTATCATGGATTATTCCGTTTTTGGTGCTCAAATCATAAAAACATAACAAATGTTAAACACGTCAACTTTGATAACTATGTTCACAGCCTTGAGCGAGGAAAAAGAAAATAAGTTGTTTATAGATATGTAAGTACTCTGTACTATATATATAGAATATATAGAATATAGAATTGTCCTGCTTTATCCAGCGTGCAGGTATTTATAGTCATTGTCGAAATAAAATACCTTCTGTTGGCGGAGTTACTGCGTCTAAGAATGAACAACTAGCCAATCGTAGTCCAGGGGGCGGGTGTTGGAGTGTTCTGTTTTTAATGACCTTGCTGCCCTCTAGTGGTGCTCAAGCCAAATCAAGTCAGTGCATCCAAACACATTGCACACAATGAAACGAAACAACGTTCACGAGCATGGCGTAACACAAAACTGAACTTCAAAGAGGCAGACAGGACAAAAGGGAGTGCAAAAACAGGAGCAACAAAACAACCGGACAAGACCACAGTTAGTACAATCGACAATCGCTGCAGTAGCAGCCGGAACGAATGCAGTATTATGACAGGTACTGTCAGGGACGCCGCCAGAAATCTTGGGCCCCATGAAAGATTAGAATGTTGGCACCCCCATCGCCCTTTATTAAGATATTACTAGCCCGTAACAGGGCCCCATGTCAGTGCTGGGCCCCTAGAATCGTTCTAACCCTGCGTAATGTATACTAGTAGCAGATAGTTTTATGTGCAAAATATGCCAATTAGAGTTAGACAGCAAAAAATATGATTGTGCAAATATAGCAGCAGTAGGGCAGAGAATGTGCAGTGTAATAAATAGAAGGGTGTTTAAAGAGGTATAGCACAGGACAGGTTATACATAGATAATGAACCTTCTACTGCACACATTTTGATGGCTCATGATATAAATTAATCTGTCAAAAAGAATCAGACAAATCTTTTCTTAGGGGTGTTGACCACTAAATAACATTGATGTCTAAGTAACCATGCAATAAATGTAAAAAACTTAGTTTCATATAAGATTTTGACACAGATTTTTCTATGTGCTTTGTGGCACATGTTTGTTTACTCTGTGAAACTTCAAAAGGCAGCTCCTCTGCTCCAGTGCCAGAAACTAAAGTCCCAACTTGAAATGATGCTTGATATTGACTCACACACATTACTAGACTGTCCTCTGGTGCTTACTTTAACATTCTGATTGGTTGCAATAATTTAAAAAAATATTTTTTTCTGGGCTACATTGTGCAGTAGAAGGTTAGAACCGCAAAGCAAATGAACCAGGGTGAAAAATGAATTAACTGTTCAAATGTTTCTTCTTTCTATGGACACTGTTTTTTATAGATAAAGTGATTCAGATTTTTCCTCCATTTTTCCCATTCTCCCTCTTACAGTGGTTATAAACATTTGCAATTTGTGGCAAATATCTGACCACATTCTAGTGTTTTCATTGTGCTTTGTCTTAGACTCACTTATCCTCATATCACCAATCCTTGAGTTGTCATACAATAGTATCCGGTCAAAAATATATATAAGCATTGAGTAACTGCAGTAGAGCCTCTCAGCACAAATGCGGTCACCAATTTTTATAAAATTGCACAAGACAGAAAATTGATAAATAAATCTAAATGACTAAAATGCAACTGAGTCAACTGTAGATTACTTTCTTCGCATTAAAATGTTATATAGAATAGAGAGAAAGAATACTGCCATTTAAAAACAGTCAACAAATTACACTCTCCTTAAATATTTATATTTCTTTGGTCCTCAGGCTGACAAGTCAACAGCAACACACTCCAGAAGGTCAAAAGGTCAAATCTAGAATCAACTCTGTATAAAGTGTAATCAGATAAAATATTTAAACTATTGTGTAAGTCTTCATGTCACCAAACAGGTCTGACCTATTGAGACATGGACTCCACTAGACTTCTGTGGGTGGCGCTGTGGTGTCTGGCACAGTTAGCAGCAAGTCCATTCAGTCCTGAGAGTTACGAAGTGAAGCCTTCGTGGATTGGCCTTGTTTTTCCAGCACATCTCACAGATAGTAGATAAGATTGGGATCAATTTGGAGACCAAATTCCTCAGACATTCTTTAAAACATTCCTGAGTAGCCTGCATTCCTCCCATGCATCAGTGTTCCTTGGATGCCCATGACTCATTTGCCGCTTCACTGACTGACCTTAATTAAGACACTTTTGGTAGCTACCGACAACTGCATACAAAAACTCCCCACAAGAATCATCTAGCCATCACAATTGTCCATTGCCAAATTCACTCTGGTCCTCATTGTTCCTGCTTCTAACTCATCATCTTCAATAACTGACCATTTTATTATTGTCAAATATCTCCCACCCCTTTAGAGAGCGATGGTAAAAAATACAGACATACAGATGGCCAAGAAACAACTGAACAACCAGATGTTCACATTTATTCATACTGTGTTGGTTTTACTTATGGTTTTATCAAAAATGTAAGGTTTCAGAGGTAATTTGATCATTTTTGACCCTTATTAATACAATAAATTATGTGACCATTCAGCCCTCTTAGGGTGTTGGACTTAAAGTCAACGGCTACAGGCTCATCGAAGCATGGAAGGGTCATCAGAAAGTAAACTTAATTTTGATCTCATCACAAATGTAAGTGCCTGAAACACAAATCTAGATGAACCAGATACATTTTGGAAACAAATATTGTACTGTGATGAAGTTTACAATCACCAAGTGTATGTATGAAGAATAAAAGGAGAAATATTCCAGTGAAATAACACCTTGCCTGCGGTTTGGCATGGACTTGTGTTCTGAGTAATGTTTCGATCGTCAACGAAAATTATGACTGAATATATTCATAATCGAACATTTTAAAAACGAGAGGACACGCAACCTAAATGCTGATCATGTGGCGATAGCTATAACAATTTATATCATGTAATTTTGTTGACGAACAAGCGCGAGACTAAATGTGGTTTACAGAATAAAAAATATGCAAAAATTTCTCTTCATTTGGCTAAAACGAGACGTTATTTCCTGTACGATAGGGAGGGGAGAAATATATTGGGACGCTCGACATCAGAACAAAATCAATTACCACCTAGTGTGGCTGTAAATAATGAGCAACCTATCAGTATGAGATGTTTTATGTGTAGGTCTACATTCAGTTGTGTACCAAATGACCGAATTCCAAATTAAATTCTGACTCTTAGATTATAACTGTTTAATAACATTGTACTAAAAAATCCTAAAAGTATGCAGCCCGTAGTTTTGTATTGTTATTGGACAACAGCACCATCCTGCCTTCGGGCAAGTATATATTAAACTAATAATAAGGTGAGTATAATAACCCCTCTGTTGTTTGTTCTGCTGCTAAACGGCAAGTTGGCATGTTATAACTACTACTTACAAAGCACTGACAGTGCACTGACACTCTGTATTTTTATTTGCTGGTAAAATTTAACTGAAATTGGACCTTCGATTAAGCAAGGGTGGAAGCTTTTCAGTTCCTGTGTTAAAACACTGGGGGGCAGCTCTTCACTATTTCAGTGGTGTATTGTTAGTGGTATCTCACACAGGCTTTTGCCATACAATAATCTGGCTATGATGGAACAAAAAGCATCGCTCTCTGTGGGGTTGTATATTTGGAGACTAGTAAGAGTTTCCATGCTGACACTTGTCCACTGTCTAATATTTCTATATGGAGCAATAACAGAAGGCGACATTATCTGCTTAATCAAGATATAATGACATGTGGACAGCTGTGTGTGTGTGCATGGTATACCTGGAGATAAGATGGCATTAGGATGGACAACAGCAAGCTGGCAGAGAGAACACTGGGTTCTGACACTTGTTACAGACCACCTAACAACCTTCATGGCATAGGTATGCCCTAATTGGAGTGATGAGAAGAGATACAGTACTTTTGAAAGTGGCTTTTTTATTTTAAAGCAATTTAAATTGTGCTTAACACATTATCTGCATTGAAAGGCACAAAGACAAGTTGAGCTGATTTTATCAAAATATATTTTTATTACATTTGAATGTTTGCCACATTTTTACAAGCCAGCTTACTACAAACATTGCTGTTGTTTCCCCACAACCCTCACAGTCACCATAATGTTGAAATACGCCTGTCATACAGATCCGTGGTAAATGAGATCGTTGTTTAGAAAACATGGTCATATAATGATATAATAAATGATAGGATAAAATAAAAGCAATTCTAGATGTACATCACTGGACATTCTCCAGTCTAAGCAGCGTATAAGTTTCTATGCTTAACCATAGACCATATACTTGAGCACTAATGAGTAGGGAATTATCAGTTACAGAGGACACCAGAACCAGTTCTTTTGGGGTGTCTGGTTTATGTGGAAGGACAGATAAACTGCAATGTGTTGCCTGCAAAAAACAATGAACATTTACGTACATGTATGAATATGACACAGGAGTAGTTAATACGGCCTACATAAATAGACATCACTCTGCAGCTTGTTGCGGTTCGTGGTCCTGGATCCACAAACACATTTGAATTTCCTGAGCTTTAAACACGCTCCAGTTGATTTCAGAAAAGCATTAAGCAAGTTTGTAGCATGATTCAGGTAAGTGCCCACCATCAGACTGGTATATGTTTACAAATCCTCTGGTATGTCCTATTGCTTTATGTGCATTACCTCATATACAATTCAACTACTGACCCCATCAGTGACGCATTAGTTTTAGTGAAAAAAGCAGACAAAGATTTGCTTACAAGATTGCATCTTAAACATTTCAAATGACAAAATACCAAAACATTGTACAAAAAAAAATTGTGCAGATAAGTGTTTGGATAACAGTCACTCATCTTCCTTTCTGAAGGTACAGTAAAGATTCCTCATGGACATCTGCAGTCCTCATGAATGCCATAAAGCACGCCCTGGACCAGCCAGCAGCTCCGGTTCTCTCACTTGCGTGCCAGGTTCTCCATTTCTGAGACCAAAAGAAACACAGAACGAAATAGAACTAAATTAAGAGGAATATGACACTAGACACTAAAAATAGATCAAAATAGATACTTTAGATTGCCCTCCAAGGATGCATGCAGTCCCATTTTAAGTTCCGTAACTTATTGAAATTAAATCAATCACCTCTGCTCAGATCTATTGTCTTTGGGGCAGGATAGTTGTTCAACCCAGCCCTCTCTTTCATTATGTTGTTCTTGTATTCTAAAAAGAAAGAGTTTTAAAAGAATTTAAACTTCTTTTGGTTAAGCATTAAATCCCGATTTTGGGCTGAGGTTGATTGGACACTTTTTGTTTACCAAGTCGGAGGAGGTCTTCCTGATGGTAGGGTCTCAGCTCAGTTGGTTGCAATTCCAACTCAATTTCTGTCCTCTGGCTTCTATTCAAAAGGGCAACAGTGGCATGCATTGGTTATACAATGAATCTTGTATGTTATCCAAACATTATTCTAAAGGGTTTTAAAGATTTTAGAATACAATTTGGTCCCATTGTAGCCTACTGATAAAAATGTGTGTGGCTTTATGTCACCAAAGCAGTTAAAATATATATTTTTATATGGCCATTTACAAAAGAATCATCATACCTTTAATAAAACTTCATATGAGTGATGTATGAAATTGACCCCTACTCTAAAGCCTTCGTGAGTGAAATAAGACACATTTAAATAGGATTTGGGATCAAACTTACATAAAAATGAGTCTTAGTTGTGTCTCAGTAGTCTCTAGTGTAATTTCATCTGGTTTAAATGCTGAAAACCCTGCTTAAGTAGCTTAAAGGTGGGGAAAATAATTTAAAAGCTGATTTTTGTGAGTGTAATGTATTCTTTTTGAATGGAGAAGAAGGCTAATAGCTAATGTCATCAAGAAACCATCAAGAATGTAACAATCAAATGACAGAAATGATGTTTGTGTGTGTGTGTGTGTGTGTGTGTGAGTAAGGGTGCTATTAAATTATTTTCATCAACAATGTGTTAAAAGTGCTGTTTTAAACTGTTCTATGATACAGGTCTGTCGACAAAAGAGATTTCATAATGAGATTTTTTGCCAATAGTAAACAAAGAAATAGGCATTTCAGTCCTCAGTGAACAGACCTCCTGATGTCAGATTCCAGCCCTGAAACACACAATAAGATCTTGTTCAGTTTGATTTCAACCTGTAATTTAAAAAGCACAAATGGATTGTACTATTTCATTTGAAAAAATTGCTGTTTATACTGAGCCTGAACATTTATTATGTAAGGTTAGAAAAAGTGCAATAAATCTGTCCAATCCCAACACCACATCCTGACATTACCTTTCCTTCTGCACTGCCTTGTGGTCGCGATGATCCCTATGAGTATGAGCAGCAGCACCAGGAAGAAAGCCAATGTGTAGCCAGCCTGGTTCAAGAAATGTGTTCGACTCTCTGGCAGGATGACGTTTAAGACATGGGGCGCCTCGACCATATTCGTACCTGCAACACAGAGAAAAGAGAGCTATATTACTTATTGCAGCTTGTGTTTTTATAACATCTGAGCTCCAGTAACATGTGACTCTGGATTTTTTTCTCAAACGCTTCTGGATAAGGAGAACAAAAACAACCGAACTGGCAGCAATTCAGTCACTTTCTTCAGAGTGATACTGCATTATCATGCCGCTTTAATGGATAGAAAAGGGCAGGGGAGTAACACATGGGGGAGATGGGGGGATTCAAAACACCCACTTTTGCTAAAATGTGATTCCATCCCTCCTCCTTTTGTCAGATTTTATTGTATTAAATTGATTAAATTGTATTTATAATTTGGCATCCCTATCTCAGAACCCCCCCACTTTTGGAAAGCTTGATTCGCCCCTGGAGAAGGGCAGATGGTATGTTTTTCCCTTTGACACAAATGCCAGCGAGGAAAGCTCAGAGAGGAACAGTGTTCCATGTCAAAATGGTTCAGGCATAATGAGATCCAGACCTGATGTCATGCAGCTGCAATGGAGAAAAAAAAACACACAAACCAGCAGAAGGGGGGAAAGCAGGAGGAGGAACTTGTTGTTTGTGGTTAGGCTGTCTGAAAAGCGTCGCCATGAACTTCTTGCCTCTTAAAATCGAAAAAAGTCCGATGTGATGTCATAATTCTTACTTCTGGCCCTGATTTTTAGTCATTGCCCTAAACAAACTCAGTCTACAAGTATGTCTTACTCCGCAACTGAATAGGCGGTGTATGGGTTGATTGTTTGCATGTTTTTCTGGAACTAAAGTGATGATAAATGAGGTAGAGCCACATGAATCCTACATAAACTCACAAACCTTCTCCCTCAAAAGCATTTAGTGTCTTGTCAGCAAGTCTGTAAATGGCAAATGGTGAGGGGGTTTACAAGTGAGTCATGAAGAGTCAGCTTTTGGACGCATTTAACATTATCATTATCTCTATCGCTTTACTCAGGAAGCATACAATTTCCATAACCCTGCTAGTCTTCCAGATTTGGGGTCTTAGTCACCCAGTAGTATATTAGGGAGCTTTTCCACATGGTAAATTTATACAATGATCAGAAATCCATGCATCACAAAATACGATTTAAAAATACTTCACTTTACAAAACGACAAATTTCTCACATATACTATAATACTTTAATTCTTGCCATATTTTCTACCTCTACGTTGGATTATACGCAGAGTGTAATAGAATATCCATGGTTGAAGGGTATTAAAACCTTCAAAAAACATTCACCTCAGACAGGAATGCGGTTAAAAGCTTTACAGCCAAGAGTAGAAGTGAATCTAATGAGAACAACCGGCTCCTTTGCTGTCACTGCTAACCAGATGTTGTACAGATGTAGCAAACTTCCTTTTCGCACCAAAGAACAGTCCACACTAGCCAGCGCAAGACTGAGGGGTACCGTCATAGGCCAAGAGGCCAAACATCATGAGCAAAACTCCCTTAGAAACTCTACTTCACTGCATCCCTTTCTGGAGCAAAGCCATTAGTTTTGGAATTTCGTAATAAACCTTTTAAATATATTTTCTCGTAATAGAATGTATGAAATCTATGAGAGATAATTCAAAGCAGAAAACATGGCCAAGGCAGTAAAATGTAAATAGTGGGGAAAAGCAACCCAAACTATAGTGCAAACCTAATTGCTGGCGTGCATTCCTCCAGAAAAGCCAGATATGTGAGGGGAGCGGATTAACAGCGCTGAGAAATAAAACACAGGAAATTCTTGGGCGAGGAAATGGCCAAAAACATACATAGTCTACATAGTAGTGAGACATAGTGAAGCAGCTAATATGTTTTCATTGGACCCTGGAAAAATTGTGACTAGCAGTAAATTTAAATGTTTAAGATTTTAAAAAAGGTGCTGAGCATAAAACCATAAAGAATAATTTACCAGGGTCTTCGTCCCGTTCTGCTGGGATCTGTTTCGGACTTTGTGGAATAGTAGTCTGGTGCCCAGTGGGTGCGATTGCGGGTGGCAGGCCAGGCACAGGAGGCTCAATAATGACTCGAAAGATGCGCCTCTCATGCAGGCCGCAGTAGTGGTGGTGCAGGTGGCAGGAGTACAGGCCTTTATCAGCAGGCTGCATGTCAGCAATACTGAGAGAGAAATCCCCCATCGAGAAGGCGTCAGTCGAGATGTTCATCTTGTTGCGGAGGAAAAGGGGCCCATAATTTCGCTTCTCCCCGGAGGCGTACAGGTCGACGAGGCGGTCAGCGCGGTCGCGGGTCACCCCTGGAGCCTGGAAGTCCCAGTGCACAACCTGCTGCTGCCCCTCCTCTCGGACACCCTCCCTCCAGAGTGGGCGACGGTTCACACAGGGCAACACCACACTGCTTCCCACCAGCACCACAAACACAGTCTTCTCCCCATCCCACACACGCTTCTCCTTACGAGCTGCACGGACAACAAACAGTTAAAGAACATGCCTTTAAAAAATGTACTTATTTGAGGATTTTTAAGTGGAAGACCTTCAAGAAAATTTCCTGGCTTACAAAACACTAAGAGATAAATTTACCTAATAGAATATACAGTCAGTAATAAAATCATGCCTACAAATATTTAAATTATTTCTCGGATACTAGAAATATTCCGTTTCCAGAGAGAATGCTAAACTTTCTGACAGTGCTTAAATCTCTGTTTAAATATATTTATAGAATATACTGTTGTATGTACATTTTAGATGGCCCTGATCTGATTTTCTATGTTAAAATAAGCGCTCAAAAACACTCTACAGTAAATAGTTTTTTTGCAAATAAATGAATTTAATGCTAATTAAATGTTATTTTAAAAATATAGCATAAAGTATGGTTGTGCAAATGTTTAGTGGCTATACTTTGTATCTTATTTTCACTAAGAAAATTAATTAAATTTCATTTTACTGGTCTTATTCAAATAATGTTCTATAAAATTGTATGACTATATGATTACTATATAATTATATTACAGCAGTAGCACTAGACATCAAAAGGTTAAGTAGTAAATACATTCGTACATGACTTGGTGACGTTCAGCTGGATCTGGATGGACTGGTGAATCTTGCAGTAGTGGTGATGCAGATTGCAAGTATATATACCTTTGTCATTCATGTCCACATCTGTGGAAAGAGAATTGCAACAAATCAATGACAATCAAAGCAGTTTTCATCTGTAACCTCAGTTCACGTTTAGAAGAATCTTACTATGGATGGTGAGTGAGAAGTTGCCATCACTGAAGGCATCTTTGGAGATGGTGACACGGCCCTTGTTGTAGGCGTTGTACACACGCTCAGTTCCTCCTGAGAACATGTCCAGGACTCGTTCTGTTGAGTACTCTGGCCGGTTCCGGTTCAGGTCCCAGTGCACCACGCGCTGCCGGTCTCGGAGACGGTCCTGCCTCCAGACCATGTGCTGGTTATGGCATGGCAGGACAGCCTTAGACCCAGTCAGAACACTGATGTTCCTGGCCTCCACCACTACACTCTGCACACTGACCTGGGCCCACACTAAACACACACACACACACAGTCTCAGATACTGCACAGCAGAGCTGTTCAATCCTGGTCCTGGGCATCTTACCGCTCTGGAGATCCGACACACCCAGCTGTAATACTGAGACACCCCTGAAAGCCTTCATTACCTGGATTAGGTGTATCAGTTTAGGGTGGGAGCTAAAGTCTGCAGGCTGTTAGGTCTCAAGGACCAGCAGCTTTTTAGAGGCATGTAGTGGTGAAACAATTTTTTTCACAATTATGAGTATGTATTGCATCATCCAGAATTTGTAAGCCTCTTCAGAAAAATAACCTTTATTAATACTAGTTTTTTTCCAAGCCATCATTTACTTGGCCTTGGCATTTCCCCCAGGTAAATCCACCTAAAAGGTAATTCCATTTCATTATTAGCACAAGTGAAATGTATCATATGAGTCCTTGGATGGGGGCGAAGGGATTAAGTGAACAGAAATATTGACCTCAGTGGCAGAATTTGCCCAGGAATCATTGGGACCTGGCGCATTTCTGTTCTATTCTATTATTAAAAACCCTAACAAATCATGAACAAATGTGTTTATAAGCATTGTATAAGCATGTGAACTACATTACAGATTTAGGTATTTCAAAAACATGATGAATTTTATTTACATTATATTCAAATTTAATGTATGTCTGCTCCTCCAAGGAACATTAACTCTGCCATCCCTACACACAAAGCAAACCCAGTCTGGACTATTTTGTGATTCCCTGCAAGTGGAATGAGCTGCCTAAGCTGACAAGGGCATCTTGGAAAAAAAACTCCCAAAAACTCATACAGCATCTCCTCTCTTGGTCCATGTGGTGGCAGATTTTTTAGCTAACCTGTTTGTTAGGGTATTTACATTTTTGTATAATTATATATTTATGTCAGTGTATGATCAGTCATAGTTGGAGATGAAAAAGTATACAATCTGTCTGTCCTGATTTGGATGCATGCGGCAGAAAAAACAGGAAAATCAGAAGTGAGGAAAGGTCAGTTCTTGGACATTTTGGATGGCTAGCTAACTACCCGACAAAAGCTAGCATAGCATGACAATGGTTTACTTTTTTTATTTACTTACCACAGGGTGTGAGAATGATGGCAGCAACTGAAAAGCAAAGAAAAGTCCAATTATTAGCTTTGTTTAAATATGCAATAATATTGATATTTTTATTTCAGAGATTACAAAATATTAGCAAAAGCACATTATGCATTTTTACTGATATCTTCCACTTAAAGTTAAAATACAGTTGAAAGTCAGGGTGACATGGAAAAAAATGACAAATTACAATCCAGTCCTACGAATTTTTACCACTCTTTGGACCTTTAGCGTTTGTGTATATGTGTGTGTGCACACATTTGGGGTCTCAAGGGGTGCGCTTTATTTCTACCACAGTGTAAGCTCTGTCGCGTTTGTTGTTTGTGGTGGGCCAACACATTACACAGCACAGAGGCCCTATTCATGCCCAGCTTGCTTCAGACAGAATCTTTTGACCCACAACCTAAACATAAATTCCCAAGACTAAAGCTAAAGCCTGTCTGCTTTAAGTAAAGTCTATCAGCTGTACTAAGCAGCAGCCTTTTAACAAAACCTATAGATGTTCTATACTTAGACATATGTAAACATGAGTTCAGATTAGTCATCCAAAAAGTAGTTCAGCAAAGTGAGGACACAAACTATCCACGAAGTTAATAGACCAGGTGGTTTTGCAATCACAGAGAGCTTCAAAACAGCCCACAGCTGGGAGAAGATTTTATTCTTGTGGGGAGGATCCTGGTGTTTTGGAATTCAAATGTCTGAAACATTGGACCATAGCCCCTTCAAGTACAAAACACTACACCAAAACACAGTCAACTGAGCAAGACATATTTGTTATTTAAAGTTTGTTTCTTTAGTTCTGCACTGGAATTAGAAGGCTATTAGAGCTGGAAGTACTGTAAAACTTGATTAGGGCAAGGGCAATTAGCAAATTTGAAAATGTAACACTCATGAAAAATGTGACATTTTAATTATTAAAAAAAACACAGATAATTTGCTATGACATCCAATATGACATATCTAGGACAGTTTTGGGCCAGAGGGAATAACAAGCCCCTATTGAAGGCCTTTACCAAAATAACAAAAAAATATTATGGGACACCAAAACACGATAAAAACAAAACATATATATTTACACTAAATCTATATTTTCAGAGCTCATGGTTTGTTTGCTCCTTTTTGTGCCGAGTTCCAAGCTCAATCAGAGCCTCTTACTCTTCCACACACCCACAAAATGCTGCTTTAGGGTTTCAGCTGTAGCGATTTTGTCCTTGCTGATATGACTGCAATATGGAGATAAAGCACATCATTCCTTCACCCACTTATCTTAACACACATCTTAGTCTCACATACACACACGCACCTAGGGGAAATTTTACATCTCCAGGACATAAAGGACATTTAAGGACATTTTCCGTCAAGAACATTCAAATGAAGTAAATGACAGTAAAAAATAGGGCTTTAGGACATGTAATAATTAAATGTTTGTATCTCTGGAATTCACAAATAAGTCAATAAATAATTCCAGCCCTAAGTGACAGGCTTTTATTAAATTAGCCTTTTCCACCACAAAACTATCAAACCAATTTTGAGTCACCAGTCAACAATTTTTAGATTTTACCTATATTAGATTATTCAGCTATATTTTATTATCTCATTTGACTCAATATTTTAAAAAAATATCCAATAAACATCTACTTCCACATGTAGGCTAATATCAGCAACAAAGGCAAATTAACCTCAAGGCCAGTAAATAATTTGGGAATCTCCCTCTAAACTTAAATTCAGAGTGTCATGCTGTCAGGAAGAGAGTGTGGTTCTCATAAAGGAGAGGATTTTCGTAACCGCCGAGTCTGAGGACTGGACCAGGCAGAAAAGCAAAGCACGACAACTCTGTAAAGGAAAAACAGACTTCATACCCTGTAATTTTCTGACAAAATATTCCACAATGAAACAGCGTCTCACAAAGAAGGCATGGGCTAGAATAACTGCATAACGTGTCTAAAAACTGTCTAATAGGACCTTGATATTGTGGATGAGTCAGAAAGCTGGTGAGGAACTCACAAAGAATGTCTTTCTCAGATGCATCACTCTTAATGTGGTTTTTTAAAAAAAGAATAAATAAATAAATAAATAAATAAATAATAATAACAATAATAATAATAATAATAATAATAATAATAATAATAATAATAATAATAATAATAATAATAATAATAATAATAAAAAGATGTCTGAAGTCAATATACAATTCAATTTTCTATTGTCCTGGTGAAAAATATCCTGGTTCTACTAAGCTGTGATAAAACACTACTAATACAGCAGCTTATACTAAGTAATTGTTCTTCATTACTACGCATACATAGTGTTTTGGGAGATTTGTACTTTACTTAGTAGTAGAATTAGTAGAATTAAATTATTTTTTAAACTTTTCTCAATTAAATTTCCAAGAGAAAATATATTATTTACCTTTGAAACTTGTATTGGTTACCAGGAGGTGGGTATATTGTTAATTCACTGAAGTATATTTTGTGATATACTTCTACATTTTGGCAAAGTACTTATACTCCTACTTCAGGATCTCTATCCTTCCATTTTCCCCTCCCACGTGTGCCCCTTGCAAAATAGTGACCTGACCTCCTGACCTTGTAGAACAGTGCATCTGGGCCATAAACATGAAAAAAATATATAAAAGATCCATGCCTAGTCAATGGTTTTCACAAAGGACAGTAAATAAGGGACTTTTAAAGAAGATTAAAGGGCAAATCTGTTTCAAACATACATATATATATATTTATAGATTTGCCCATTAATTGCCCTTCAGTAAGGGCAAATATAT
>JBBKCR010185488.1:0-14037 GCA_037577295.1 Ladigesia roloffi | reverse complement strand
TCTGCTGAGAAAACAAAGTCACCTTCAACTTGGATGCCCTGGGGGTAAGCAAATAAACATCAGATTTTCATTTTAGGGTGAACTATCATTTTAACTTGCATCTTGTTTTCATGATGAATTATACATTTGATGTCAGGGAGTGTCAACTCAATTCCATAATTTCCGCTGCCATTTATATGGATTTGCCATTGACAGTTAAATGAAGAACAATGGTGATCATTTCAATAGATTCCTATGAATTGTGTCCTGTCTTTGGAATTTAAATTGGGGCAGCAAAAAGCAAGTTTTCTTTATTTGATCCAGAGTGACTATGATTAATCTGTGTAATCTGCACTGCTTTGCGCTGCCCCACTGTGCCTTTTGAATTGCCACTCGGGGACAACTAAATTTCTTTTAATTGAATTGATATCCCAACAAAAACTAACAGGACACAGGAATTATGTTTCTGCTGTTATAGTCTTGATTAAATACCCATTGATTGTGTTTTATGAAACAAATAAGTCCAAGACCTGGAACTCAAATGCACTTAGCTGAAGTTTTTGTTTGGAAAAAAATGGTCTGAAAATGTTCCTAACCCTCACATGATTTGTTTATTAATGATGTCCCTCCCCCTTTTTTATATTTGTGTGTGTGTGTGTGTTTGTGTGTGATTATCCTGCAGGTCTTTTCTTCATACTACCCTGCACTGACAGCTTTATTAATGTGGATATGCGCACCATCACCTTTGACATCCCCCCTCAGGAGGTGAGATAATACCTATGTCACCCACACTCACAGAGTCTTGCATATTTATCCACACTCACATGCTTCATGTCACCTTGAGACTTTTATTATACTTAATGCTAATCCCTGCAAACCACGTGGGACATAGATGAGCAGAAAAGAGGGGGCAGTACTAAAAGGACCAACATCAATAAAAAAGTGTCAAACTAGGGTGTAAACTAGTTCTGGGTGGAGGAGAACTTTGTGTTTGGGCTCGTTGGAAAGGTCATATTGAGTTTTTAGTGGAAGTCGAATAAATAAACTAAAATAAATAGCAAAATATTATTATTTATTAACATTAATTATTTGGTGTCAATATTATTTCCAACTGAAAAATGCTGTATTCCGGAGTTTACGTATTTATCCACTACTATCCACTAGTTATAACTGACGTCATGGGTTGTTAAGAGTGGAGCTCCACTCTCCAGCAGTCTGCAGCTAGATGCGCTTGGTTTCGCAGGGATTGATGTCACGTGTAAAAAACTTTTTTTTTCCTTTCGAATACTCGAATCTCAAAATGAAAATTCAAATGCCATCCCACCAAACAAAGACTCGAATATTCGGTTACAGCCCTAGTGTAAGCAGCTAAAATGTATAATTAATTCCACATTAACAACAGTGTAATGGCTAATAGAACATACATACATAGATCTTCTGTTGCAAGGCGGATTGATACATACTCTCCCAGCTTGCACCCTAATGAATCTCTGTCACTGTGCAACGTAACCCAGTTTGCCGCTCAATTATGTAGCAAAACATTTTTTGAACCTTGCACACAGCATTAAAAACAAAAACTCATGACTTGAAAAATACAGACTTGCATTCTGGTAAATAATTTCCTTATTTGTGTCCCATTTAATCTCTGACACCGTAATGAACTGGCCTGGCTTGTAGCTTAAACTCCACAATGAATTTCTTTCTGGATTGCAGCACAGTCAGACATTGCTACAATCTGTGAGAAGTTTCACAGGCCACAGCCCAGTAAAACTGCATTTCCATGGTGCAAAATCTCTCAACCAGGCTTTGGTTAATCATAGAAGAACTCCTTGGCCAAACCAAACGAAATATAAACCAAAACAAATCACCAAAAATACAAAATAAACCAAAAAAAGCCAGTGCAACACATGAGCAGAACTACACAAAATTAGGCAGTTTTTGTATAGCTCATAACTAAAAATAGCTTGTTATGGTATAGTGCTAGTTATAGCCTGTTTAATACTAAATAATAAAGACAAATTGTTTTGTCAGTATGTTTAAATAAATGACTGCTTTTCACACACCTTACAACCAACACAAATGCCATAAATTGACTTCTGGAAATGTAAAAGATATCTGAACAGGAAATTCATGAATTAATAAAATTTTGGGTTTTTTGATGATAAAGGCAAAATTCTTGGCTTTCTTAGGTCCTGACAAAGGATTCTGTAACTGTGAGTGTGGATGGAGTCGTGTATTATCGAGTGCAGAATGCCACCCTGGCTGTTGCCAACATCACCAATGCCGATGCTGCCACCCGTTTGCTTGCTCAAACCACCCTGAGGAATGTGCTGGGCACAAAGAACCTGGCTGAGATCCTGTCTGACCGTGAAGAGATTGCTCATAGTATGCAGGTGTGTTATACCCTCATTTGAAATACACTCAAACACACTCTCTCAGGAAATAGAAAAGATTGATGTGGAGAACATCACAGTATGCAGAGGTGTATGGGAACCACTATATTCAAGTTTCAAGTTTATTGTCATATACAGATAACAATGTAGCATCATTACCTGTTTCTTAGGCTCATGTTCCTTCAACTTTGCACAATATTTAGACGCTATACAGACATATCTTTTTCTTCCTCTTTTGGCTTTTCCCTTCAGGGGTCGCCACAGCAAATCCAGACATTTACAAATTGTAAAAAATAAAATTAAAAATAAAATAAATAAAAATAAAGTAGCAATAGGGGTAATAAGAAAATAACATGCAAAACGATGCAGTTAGGTGTTTAGAATGTGTGCAAAAACTGTAAAGTGAGGGTTTAAAGTGTTACTGTTTAAAGTGACATTGTGAAGAGTCCAGTAGTTGTGGTGAGTGTTTGCTGGTGTGTGCAGAATGTCAGCAGTTCAGAAGCCTGATGGCTTGTGGATAGATGTATTATACTGTATTATGGTGGTAGTGTGATCATTTGAGCCACAACGGCTTGCAATCTTTGATGAAACTTCTGAATTATGACAGCAAATCCTAAAGGAAAATGTCTGTAAGAAATGGGTCTTGTAATAAGACCTTTATCCGAAGCACACACCATGTTCTACAAGAGAATGATTAAACAAGATGAAAGTTAATATTCAAGTGGCCAAGTCAAAGTCCTAACATGAACACTGAGAAAATGTTGTTGGAGGGCCTGAAATGAGCAGTTCATACGAGGAAACCCCCTGATATCTTATGCTGAGTCCGTTTTTATGGAGGAATGAGCGGAAATTTCGAGCCAATGTGCCCAGGCTGATCGACAGTCACTAAAAACATTTAGTAAGCAGTTTTTGCTGTGCAAAGGGGCCAAACAAGTTGCTGAAAACAGTTTACTTACTTGTTGCCACACAAAAATATGCAGTATTGGGATTATTTTCCTCAACAAATGACCAGGTGTAATTTTTTCAAAAAATGACTGATTGTCTGATTGGTTTGAGTGGGTTCTCCTCAGGTATAGTATTTTTTGATTAATGTATATTTGTCACATTTGTTTAATAATTTAATCTTTTTTACTTTCAGGATTGGTGTGAATATCTGATTTCTTTAGGGTAAATGTTTTGCGGAAATGTAAAAACATTCAAAAAGTGCCAGTAAGATGGATGGTACCTTTGGGCTGGACAGAGCAACATATTTAGTAAAAATATTTTACTGCTTGAGATCAGCACAGGGTTGTCGAAGTTCTGAACTATTCAGGGGAACTGTTTGGTCGGCAGCATCTTTTTTATAAGGATTTGTCTGTTATGAAGAAAAGCTTTTTCAGCATTGTGAGTGTTTAGCATTGGCAAATGTAAATTCTCCCAGGCTACTTGTGTGTTTCCTACTTTTTGCCTTCTTCATGGCCAATATGGCACCAATATTATAAAGGCAAGGTGTTGATTTGGTGCACAGACTACCAAAGTGAATGCTAATCATGCTAATCACAAATGATCAGCACTTTAATTGTCCCTAAATACAAAAGTAAATGATCTGGAATGTTCTCATTTGTCAGTATTTTCAGAGCCTGACTGTGACTGTTGATTTTGTTGGCTCGATATTTTGTTGTGTCAGGGCTGCCGGATATAAAAAGGCTGATCAGAGCAGAAAGTAGGCCGGGCACTTGCACAAAACCCAGCTCAGTATGCAGATGGTTATTTAACTCAATCAGCTGACTGCAAAACAACAACCAGCTTAGGAAGACAACAATGCCTACAACATAAGAAAAGTAAAGTAGAAAACTGCTCAAATAAGTGTGGAGGGTTGTAAATCAGTTTTTCACATTTTCAATGATCTATTTCTACATGTCTTGGATTTAGGATAACGGGCATTAGATTTCAGCATGTTTTATTATTCAAGCAGTTTATTCTTGTCTAATAAACAGATGAGGAGAAGATGTTTTTTTCTCTTTACCAGTCCACATTAGATGATGCAACTGATGACTGGGGCATTAAGGTGGAACGGGTGGAAATCAAGGATGTTAAATTGCCAGTGCAGCTCCAGAGAGCCATGGCTGCTGAAGCTGAGGCAACAAGGGAAGCCAGAGCTAAGGTACACACACACACACACACACACACACACACACATTTTAGTGATACACAATCTGTTCTTTGTTTCAGCATATTTAGAGACCTGTACTATATAGACTTACCAGAGCTATAGAGCTACATTTTCATTATATGTATCTGTATCTTCATGCTGGTGAAATATAATTAAAAATTGAAATGAACTCTTTGTTGAATCTCAAGTCCCTTTTCCCTTCACTACAAGAATAAAATATTACAGTAATAAAACCACAATGTTTTTTACTTTAGCATTATAAATGTTTGTATCATTTTTGGACCCTACCGTATCAAGTGACTGCATTTTTTAAAATGTATTCTTTATCATGTTGTGGTGGTTTTTTTTATTACAATAATTTGCACAAATATTAAAGTATGCATTTAAAGAATGCAAAGCAATTTAGAGTGATAATCAATGAAAGTCGGTGACTTTAATACGCTTTATTCATTTATTACACCTTAACCATGATAGAATATCTCTGTCTCTCCATATCTCTCTCTCTCTCTCTCTCTCTCTCTCTCTGTAGGTGATTGCTGCTGAGGGAGAGATGAATGCGTCTCGTGCGCTGAAGGAAGCCTCTCTGGTGATCGCCGAGTCTCCGTCTGCTCTGCAGTTGCGCTACCTGCAGACCCTGAACACCATCGCTGCCGAGAAAAATTCCACCATCATCTTCCCCCTGCCTATTGATATGCTGCAGAGCTTCATGAAACGCTAAGCTTCTATCTTGTACACACACACACACACACACACAAACACACGCGCACACACACTCAACACGCTCCATAATTCTCAGCATAAGAATGAGTATGTCTAACCCAAGGACTGAATAAGTCAGTTCTTATGCAAACATATTCCCACCACACACCACATGATCACGCACTCTTACTTAAGTGCAGGGGTCTTCAATAGAATCCCTTTTAATCTGCTTCACAGCAAATATGCTTCATAAGAAATCAATTGAAGACTGAGCCATTCACTCACCAGAAAAAGTTTGTTGCATGATGCCAGCTAAGAACCACTTTTGGTTCCTTAAAGAACCTATATGTGGGTGGTTATTTACAGAACCATTATTGTAAATCCTATTGCATTGAGCAAGATTAGATTCTATAAAAGAAAAGACATTGAAGGTATGTGAATTTATTGAAGGAACTTTTAAATCATCATAGAACCATGTGAATGTATTTACATTTTAAAAGGTTCGTCAGAGTGAAATGGCTTTTTAATGATGGTCCTTTAGGGAACAAAAGTGGTGCGTTTGAGGTTTTAAGGGTATACAGTTGTGCTTGAAATGGTGTGAACCCTAGGAATTATATGAACATAAGTCTATATTTCAGTGAAATTTTCATACTAAAAGTGAATAATGAGAAACTAATTAAACACATCATTAGAGATCGACCGATATATCGGTTTACCGATATTTCCCCCAACATTTAAGCATTTACCATAATCGGTTATCGGTTTTGTAATGTCGGGTTTGCTGATAAACACCACCATCTGGTGGGTGTTTTGAGAATTACGCGCATTATCGGCATTTCAGCACAGCGTCTGGAGGGAAACTGTGTGCAAAAGTAAAGTATAGTTTCTTGCTTTACTATATTCAGTAAATTTTATTAAACATAACAGCTATTAATGCACACATTAGATGTGTTACATAACTGCCAACTGATATGTAGTTTATTCAGCTTGTAGATATGTAGTTTATGCACCATTGAAGACTTTAGTAACAGAGTCCTTGTTTTTAAGTTTTTTTTTTAGTATTTTTTGCATTTTTAGACCCCTTCTTTTGATTTGTATGCAAGGAGGGAGTGATTATTAAACATAAAACAGTTTTTTCAGTTGAGTGGTGTTGTAATAATTGTGTGAAAAACAGAAGTATAATAGTAAATAAATATCTGTTCTGAATATCGGTTATCAGGCACATAAACATGCAAATAATTGGTATCGGTATCGGTAATAAAAAATCAATATCGGTCGATCACTACACATAATTCTTCGGCATTTATTTGAGGAAAATTATACAACATTTGAGAGGGACACATTTTGAGGAACTTTTCGTGTCTTGTTTGATAATGAGCAGCAATGCAACCGCTGATCACTGTTAAATTTTAGCCAGTGTGGGAGGCCTTCAGGGGCTTTAGATACCTGGATGTCTTTATGAATTTGCGGACTATTACTCATCTTGCTTGCGGTGCGATCTTGGTTGATTGACCACTCCTAGAGAAGATAAGTGGTCTTGAATCCCTTCCATCTGTACACTGCCTGTGAATTGATCCAGACACTTTAGAGATGGCATTGTACCCTGTTGAGCATCAACAACTCTGTTTCTGAGGTCCACAGTAATCTCACATACAAATAACATTGTATCGGTTTCTCAGTAAATGAATGGCCGAATGTAATATTTTGTCTTATTTGTTTAACTGGGTTATTTGTTATGTCTTGTGTGGAATTCTGATGCTGTTTTTGGTCTTATTAGAGGATTCTGGAGGTGTCATTAACTTTTTAAGCACTACTTTGTGTTCCCTAAAGAAGCTTTCAGGGATGGTTCTTCAAAATGAATTGTGTCACTCACTGACAGTTCCATCACAATTCCATACATTTACAGCTCTACAATATCAGTGTTTGTGTGTGTGTGTGTGTTTGTTTGTTTATTCCTTTTATTCCCCTTGCATGAGTACATAATTTGCCGTGCCTGTGTAGCTCAGTTTGCTTGTGTCAGTGGCAAAATGGAAGTGGAAATAGCTAAACAAACGCATAATGTCCAGCATCACATCATTACTGTCAGTATATCTGCGTGCCTATTGTTCTCTTTGACAGAGCTGTTATAATGGCCATATCTGTCCTTTATAAAGCCTTAAGCCATAATCAATCAACATAAAATGCAACTTTGCTCTTTTACTTCTGATTACTTCAGGCTTTTTGCAGATTTCTTAATGTATTCTTAATATGAATAATAATAAGGTAAACTATCATTTTTACATTTTTTATCTAACCTTTATAAAATCATGTTACGTCCACAACCCTGAAAAGGTCTGTAAATATCCATGCTGTAACGTTAGATTCAGTTTAGGGATCACCAAAGATTTACATGACTGATCTGTTTATGCTAGGCACCATTAAGGTATTACCACATTGTATGCATGTCTTGTGTGTTTTGTTTGAAGTCAGTGATGTGCCAAAAGCACTGAACACTGCCAGCCAGGTCCTGTACCTATGACATATATAAAATATACCACACAGTTCTGGCTGTTCTCAGAACCTCAGTTCTCACTTCCAGATCTCAGAAATGATCTAACAACAGTGCAACAGTACTCAGAAAGGCTGTGGTGTTCAAATTATGTTTGTCCAGTGTTATGGGCCTAATGTTCCCATCATTAACGTACCACTAACAACTTGTGTTGTCAATGGATTGTAATTTATGCTGAATTTTGGCCCCATCTTCAGCTGTAGTTTAGCTTGGGTCTGAGCCAATAGTGGCCTTAGATTCCTGTTGCTGGCTGCAGCGAAACTCAATGTGGTTTTCTGCTGTTGTAGTCCATCTGCCTCAAGTTTCAGCATGTGTGTTCAGGTATGCATTGCCTACCATTTTTCTTTGTGCTCTGACCCATTTCATCACCATAATCTGAAGGGACAGACTTCCTAATACAATGCCAGATACATATATACACATATACGTACATATATATATATACGTACATATATATACATATATACATATATATATAGTATCATGTTTTTTCAGCTCAGGTGAGATTCTTACCAGACAGGTGCACTTCGTAATTTGCAATTACCCGCTGCAGTCCATCTGTTTCTTTTTACCATTTTTAAGTCCCCGTTTCCCATAACACTGTGTTCACTCATTTTAAATAATTACACACATGTATACAGAGGCAAGCACGATGATGTAAAGTCTGGCTTGGCCTTTCTTTTTAAACTTATATTGCATAATTCCATTCATAGTAATGAATTTGTATTCACATCGTAGTGATCGTGTTTGAATGATGTAATTATCTCTTGTCCTCACCCTTGCTACTGAACTCTATTTACATCTGTCTGTATACCTCAAAATAAAAATACGTCTAAATTGTTTATCTGGGAGCTTGCATTATGTTTACCTCATACCAGCTGCTTCAAACACTGGGGACATCTAAGCAGTGATTTTTGATTTTTGTTTTGTGTTTCTACCATATAAGCAGTTTCACCCTAGTGTAGATGAAGAGGACATATACTGACTGATCCAGGGACAGCTAACTTTACCAGTATACTTGCCAAAGACTTTTAATCAGCGTATATAGGAGTGGGAGCACAGAGACCTCTCCCTCATATAGTTAAAATCATCTTGCTAACTGACAAATTCTGCTTTGTGAAGTATTTTGATCTAGATTGTGTGTGTGTGTGTGTGTGTGTGTGTTTCTGGTCTTTATCGGTCTTAAAATAGTAGAGTTTGTGTTTTGGAAGACTTTGGCACATCAAAACAAACTAGACAAGGACAGCCTTGTGTTTCAGATGCCTTCACATTATCTCTACTTCACAGAAAATATCTTAACTGTATCATGTTTCTCAGTGGAAACAACACTCAGTTAAAAAAAAAAACAAGTGTCCCTAATTTTTGTTAATTTCAGTCATGGCTTTAATCAAAGCTAGTATCTGGGTCAAGCCTCATTAAGGCCCTTTCAAAAACCAGAACAGAAGGCTGCATGTTTTGTTACAGAGGATAATGTCCTATAGCACCATCTACCTGCAGATAAGAGTGACTGCTTAGCATTGGGTTGGAATCATTGTAATAAAGCAGAATTAGCAACAGAGGACAGCACAAAAATACATGCAGAGTGGGTGATGTATTGTATAGGCAACTGCAGTTGAGGCACTAGGATATGGGAAATGGCTTCATTTCCATTATAAAATTCAATTAAATGAACTAACAGTGTGAAAACAGAAAACAGCAAGTATGATTGCATTCAGCTTGTGTAGCTGTTAAAATCCCATATTATTGGTCACAAAAAAAAAACACAAACAATCTAAATGCAAACATTCAGGCTGCCATACTTTGAAAAGCCTGAGTCAGTAATAGCTGCATCCAAGGTTTTTAGCGCAGCAACAACAGTTATGAAGAATAACAGGCTAAAATATTTGTTTTAATGGCAAAACACCGTGCTACTTGCTGTTATGGGGATTGTATGATACTTCAGTCATATGGGTTTTAAACCACTGTATTAATGCCATTAACCTACTAATTCATATCAAGATCTCGTACAGATCTCGACCACTATGAAGTCAGGAAAAAGAAAATGAAAAAATAAAAACACTGGTCCAGAGACAGCCATTCACATGATTTGTGAATACTAGAATAGCTCAATCAATCTTTTACACATGATTGCCACACATATTTAAATAAAATTCTACCAAAAAGCTCTACCACAACCACTTAAATATTGCTTTAACCAAAGTTGAAAGGAAGGTGCATTGCTATGCCTGTTTTGACTTTGGTGACTAAAGTAAGGCTATCTGAGTGGAGGTTGCCATTTTGCATTCACCCATCAATAGATACACCTATTCAAATGAAAAAGGGCAACGTCTATCACTTAGACTAAGGCAGTGGGGCTAAAGATTAAGATTGGAGTTGGGGGGAAGGGGGGGAGGGGGGGTGTTCACAGCTCAAGCTCAGCCATGGCCCGTTCCAGGGGGTCGCTGCTCCAGTAGTCGTGGTCCCAGCCCAGGAACCAGCCGGTGAAAGTAGGCGGCTCTGAGCCCTGCTTGATCTTCACGATGGGTGTGCGTGGGTCACGTTTGGCTGGGTCAGTCTCAATGTAGCAGGAAGCTGAAGGACAGAAAAGGGTTTCAGCACTGTGTACATTTGAAATTTCACAAAGTAACATATGTTGAACAGCACGTAAAGAAGCAAAATAAAGTGTTTCCAAGTCGACCATTTACCTTGGGTATCACTAATCACTTGATACACAAAACAAAAAAAAACAGGTATATCTAACATTTTATTTTAAAAGTTGATAGACTTTAACAAGGCATATCTCCTGGTGAATCCCATCTTCCTCAGTAATGGAATAATTTATGTAAATTACGAAGATTTTGAAATCATGTACAGACACACTTTTACGATAAAAATGTACAATTAACTCCCCAATTCATACTATTGATGTATATAACCAATCTGCTAAAACAAGCTGAACGGCACTAAGGCACTAACATTTTTCCACATATTCAGCCTACAGCAATTTAGCCTTACCGAGTTACAATGAGGTTTTCAGAATGTTTTTACTTTTTGAAACAGACACAATACAGGGAAGCCAATCAAACAAAAGATCTCTTCATGTCTCAAAGTCAATGTAACAAAACTAGTCAGATTAATTTTAAGAGATAAAGAAAGACAGGATCATAGTCAAAATGGTAAAATGATGAATAAATATTTTGTTGAGTTTCAAAATGATGACCAATGGCAATAGTAGTAATAAAATGTGGCACATGTGTGTGATAGGGATCTTTTTCAGATATAGCATAATAATATGGGTCTACTCTAGATCCAGCTACTTAAAAAAACCTTTGACCCTTCATGCATGATATGACTAGTGTTGTTTTTGGTGGCCTGTTTTAATTTTAGTTTTAGTTTAGTCTTTGTATCAAGCTTTTGTATCAAGCTGTCATTTTAGTTTTTATTAGTCTTAATCATGTCCAGACTCTTTAGTCTTATCTAGTCAGAATGATTCACAACTATTTTAGTCTAGTTTTTGTCAATGAAAGATGTATTTTAGTCTTTTTTATTAATGTCAAAATGTAAAATTTCAGTCAAGCCTATTTCACAATTTGATTAAGGTTATCTGATTACCTTGTAGGCTCAAGAATACTGTACATCCATTCCAGACATGGAAGACACTCTGATTTGAAATTACAACATTTGTTTTGCCAACTATGTTAGAACTTTTATGTAAACACACTATTTTTTAATAAAATAAATGAATAACATCCCATCACTAAAAAGTGCAAATAAAATGTGTAAAATGTGAAAATGTGTGTGTGTCTGGTGCCATAAAACCCACATTTGTTAAACTGGTAAAAGTCTTCACCTTCAGCGTGTGGGCCTGAATTCACCTGAATATTTTTTTAAATCCTGAACAAATATAGTCTACTCAACCAAATCAGAACAAGGGTAAGCCTTTTTGCATGAATATGGTAAAGGCTGCTTATAAAATGATGTACATGATAGAATTCGTTTGTGTCCCAAAATTTTTCTACACTCTAGATACATTTCATGCACATTAGAGCTTAGATCGGGCCAGAAAAATGAAACCCGACCCAAGCCTGTGCATCCCGGCCCAACACATTAACTGCAATTTTCGACCCGAGCCCGATTTAATACATGGGCCTTAACAACACAGGTTCTGAACTGTGGGTGCGTTCCTATACTGACTCCAAACTCCGAGACACTCAAATACTGGATCACGGCCCGGCCTGGCCTGAGGAGAGTGGCAGGAAATATCAGGCTGGGTTCAGGTTTGGGAAGAGAATCTAAAGGCTTATTAAAAACGCCTCTCAATGGACAAAACTATAGGGACATAAGGTCGTTCAACTCTTAGGTCTGCCCTCCCTATTGTACAGGAAATAACGTCTCGTCTTGTTTTAGTCAATGAAAATGAAGAGATAATTTAGCATAGTTTTTATCTTGTAAACCACATTTAGTCTCGTTCTTATCAGTCAACAAAAGGACATTATTTATTTCGTGTCTTTATCGTCACATGACCAGCATTTACGTCGGTGTCTCATCTCGTTTTTGTCACGTGAAAATTTTTCGTTGACGAAGATATTTTGTCAGAATGTTTGTTGACAAAAACAACACTAGATATGATCACATGTGTTTCAGATTATGTGATGCTGGCACTGGACTTATTCTATATAATGTAATATACAGTGAGGAACATAAGTATTTGAACACCTTGCGAGTTTTGCAAGTTGTCCGACTTAGAAATCATGGAGGGGTCTGAAATTCACACTGTAGGTGTATTCCCACTGTGAGAGACAGAATGTAAAATAAAAATTCAGGAAATCACATGATTTGTATGGAATGTATTTGTTTTGCACTGGAAAGGGCTACGGGGAAATTGCCAAGCAGCTTGGTGAAAATAGATCAACTGTTGGAGCTATTGTCAGAAAATGGAAGAGGCTAAAGACGACTGTTAGTCTCCCTCGGACTGGGGCTCCATGCAAGATCTCATCTCGTGGGGTATCACGGATGATAAGAAAGGTGAGGAATCAGCCCAGAACTACACAGGAGGAGCTGGTCAATGACTTGAAGAGAGCTGGGAGCACAGTTTCAAAGGTCAGTGTTGGTAGAACACTATGCCATCAGGGTTTCAAATCTGCATTGCACAAAAGGTTCTACTGCTCAAGTCATCACATGTCCAGGCCCATCTGAAGTTTGCCAATGACCATCTGGATGATCCAGAGGAGGCATGGGAGAAAGTCATGTGGTCAGATGAGACCAAAATAGAACTTTTTGGTCTAAACTTCACTTGCTGTGTTTGGAGGAAAAAGAAGGAGGAGTTGCATCCAAAGAACACCATCCCTACTGTGAAGCATGGGGGTGGAAATATCATGCTTTGGGGGTGCTTTTCTGTGAAGGGGACAGGACGACTGCACTGTATTAAGGAGAGGATGAATGGGGCAATGCACTGTGAGATTTTGAGCAGCAGCCTCCTTCCCTCAGTCAGAGCATTGAAGATGGGTCATGGCTGGGTCTTCCAACATGACAATGACCCGTAGCACACAGCCAGGATAACCAAGGAGTGGCTCTGTAAGAGGAGTGGGGGGTGGAGGAGTGGGCCAAAATCCCTGTTGCAGTATGTGCAAACCTGGTCAAGAACTACAGGAAACGTTTGATATCTGTAATTGTGAAAACAAAGGCTTCTGTACCAAATATTAATACTGATTTTCTCAGGTGTTCAAATACTTATGTGCAGCAGTACAAAACAAATAAATTCTTTACAAATCATACAATGTGATTACTGATTTTTTTTTTTTTACATTCTGTCTCTCACAGTCGGAATTCACCTACAGTGGGAATTTCAGACTCCTCTATGATTTCTAAGTGGGTTAACTTGCAAAATCGCAAGGTGTTCAAATACTTATGTTCCTCACTGTATATATATATACATATAAACCCACATTTCAGTTCGTATCACGATTAATTTGCGGTGGAGGAGAGGAAAAGTTCTGGGGCACCATTTTGTTTGGAGACACCTTATCTTTACCACAAAATTATAAATCAATATTTGCTTAAATACCGCTTCCTTTCCATTCATACTGAGGACAAGGCTTTGGTGAACCGCACGAGAAGTCCAGTTGGAGGAGTCGATTCGTCTCTCTCGGTTCACTGCTCTGTTTAAACAAAAGAAACGCTCCGCCCAGCTGCCTGGAGCCATAAAGTTCACTCAAAACACAATAAAAACAATTACACAGAGACTCCAGCGCAGTTTTATCACAACCCAGCCAGCTTATAGACACTTT
>JBBKCR010185452.1:0-14040 GCA_037577295.1 Ladigesia roloffi | reverse complement strand
CAACACGAGACATCAGATTAGTGCAATTAAGATTAACAATAGAATAGGAATAAGATTACTGCTGTACTAGGATAAATAAATCAGGTGAGATTATGTTTATGGTTAGAGCACAAAATGTTAATTCAACGCAGGCCATTTTTGCAGCTTAATTGCTGATGAGTATTATTGGACATTTTTTACAATCTTTATAAACTATATTTTTAATTTTGTCTTCGTGTTCATATCGTGTTATATCGTGTTTATATCGTGTTTCCACTGTAGAGCTAGAGAAGCGAACCTCAGACACCAGTGAATAGCTCATTTAAACGTTCTCCCTCTTTTAGGTAAATCCTGAGTATAATAACTGCACAAGAGTACAGTGTGTCTCTGGGTGTTCTCTGGATGAGAACATTCTGTTCATTTTGGACCTTTTATCTGAATCACCATGTGGCCAACAGGCTGTAAACAACATGCCGTAACATGTAGGCCCTGGAGGGGGCGGTGTTTCCTCACATGTTCAGACAAAAGGCTTAAGGGTGGGTTTCCTTTTTGGAAGACGAGAATTAAGTGGCATTCCTTGAATTTCCCAGTAGGTTTAAAGCAGTGCCGGTTCCTGGAAGAATAGATGGGCTAGTAACATCCCCTAGGCTGTTCTGTCGGCACACTGAAATGTTGTTTCATTGTAACAGCTAAGTGTAGTCTGTGAAATAAATATGCACGTGTATGACTGAAATACACTATATTAGGACAGAAGTATTAGGACACACTTTTTTAAATTCAGGAGTCCCTTACTTCCAGTGAAGATCAGTGTTAATACTTCAGTATACCAAGACATTTTAGACAACGCCATGCTTCCAACTTTTTGGACCCAGTTTGAATAAGAAGCTTTTCTATTCCAGCATGACTGTGCACAAAGCAAGCTCCATGAGTTTATGGTTGGATGAGTTCAGTGTGGAAGAACTTGACTGGTCACACAGAACCCTTACCTTAACCCCAACAAACACCTTTGGAATGAAGAGGATCCTCATAAATGCTCTGTCTACAGAATGAATGGACATAGATTCCCAAAGAATAACTTCGTAGTGGTCAGGCATCCCAGTAGTTTTGTCCATATAGTGTACATTTTATCATCAGAAAACAAAATCATAATGTTAATGACTGCATTGCCCTTCTGAGTCATAGTTCATTTCCATGAATCAAAACCACTCATTTTGATCCATGCAATTAAAACCCACAACCATACCATTCTTCCTTGTGAAACCATTCAGTCCTTGTGGAAAAAAAAATAACTCAGTGTAAATGAAACCTCTTAGGTTAAAGTATCTATAAATAATCCAGATTTACTGATAGTGTAAATACAGTTGAACAGCTGACATTCATTATGGCTCATTATAATCCACTATGGTCTCCTTTAATAACAGGAAACAGCCACGTTTGGCCTCAAGCAACGTCAGTGTTTGACTTTGTTCCAGGTTTTGAGGATCTTTTACCTGACAGTGTTTGTATTCCAGGGCGTACCAGGCTGTCCCGCAGCTTTGTGGTTAGGAAAGAGGCCCTGAATCAGGACAAACCTTGCCTAAGCCTCGTGGCACTGCCACTTCCTCTCCCTTAAAGTGGCTTGTTTTATGCAATGGACTGGCAGTGCTGAAGGATGTGGAGCAACTCTGCCCTACAGAGGAGAAGAACAAGGGAAGGCTTACTGAGTGTGAATGGAGGATGAGAAAAAAAGCATGTTTTATTTAGGTCTTCAGTATCTTTTAAGGAAAGTTGATTGTACCATGTTACTAAACGCTGTATTGACTATAGGCCTTTTATTTTATTTTTAACACTTTAACAATAAGGCAGGGAAAAAGAAGTGGGGAAAATGGCCCTTTCCAATGAGAGAGCAAATGTAGTGCACTCAGTGAAGATACATACTTTTATCTAAATGGCCATGTTATAAGTATAAATACTCTATTAATGTTTTTACCCAGAATATTTTTACAAAAATGTACCTATACAATGCTCCTTTTCTGACAGTGTTTTGTTGAACAAAGAATTAATAGGGATCGCTGGATAGTAAGCCTTAACGTGATGGTTTGGTTTAAATAACTTTCCTCTAACCCTAATAAATTAGCATGGACAAGTTTGGCACCTGTAAACATGTTTGGACTTCGTCAATTGTGGACTAGAGCTATGAAGGTAGCTACCCAATTTAATCTTTTAACAACCAGTTGCAACTTTGCAAGATGCATCCCTGTATCATCACACACTTGCCTCAAACCATGTGACGTTATCAAATTAGACTTACTTATATGGCTTCTGATGCTGTTGGACATAATGTTATACTAAAACACCCTCCTTGAAAACCGATCTATTTGTCCATTTTTATGATGTAACTGTCTGGCTGGTAATATAGCTCATCTTGGTTTGAGGCTGTAGCTAGGACACATGGTTATAATGATTTGGGGTGGCCACATTAGTGAGTCTCCCCTGTGATAAAAAATTTGTGGCTTTGAATCGCATGTCTGCTAGTGGCACCACTGAGGTTCCCAGGAATACGGTCCAGCTCCCTGTGTGCTGCATCACTGGCGGCAAACAGTTTTTTTTGGTGAATGGGTTAAATACAGAAAAAAAATTCACATGGTTAACATTTTGTATTGTGGTGTGTTCATGCATGACTGTAAGGGGTCACTTTATTTAGCATGATGCTTATTGGTGTGTATGAGCCTTTTTTACTTCTTAGTTTTATTAGCATGGCTCTAGTTGAAAGGTAAAGAAGAAAACATGCCTGATCAGCAATGTGTGGGTTTGGAAAAATTGTGAAAATCAGATTAATTTCTGAGACCAATAACTGAATAATAAACCCAGAGTTTGGCATTAACAACCAAACTGGGCCACAGTCTGACCACAGGAGAGACACTGTCGATGAGCTGCAATGACAGTTTGTGTGAGAACAGGCCTGTCAGAGAGTTATATAAGACAGCCATAGGGTGATTGGTCTGACACTGAAGGAGATACACAGCCGGCTCAGACACGATTCCAGGCTCAATGAAGTCTTGTAGCAACAAATGCTTTTCTGGTATTACATGTTCATTTCATGTTGAAGAAGTGTAATAATTCAAGCTCGACACTTTTATGGTGCATTGTGTCTGAAGCATTTCCACAGCATTTTATCGTGTGTGCTTCCCTGTGTTTTGCCTTTACAGAAATATTAGAATGCTTTGTTATTTCAGCTTTATAAAGACTGTCCACCCCCAGTATTCCTCAGGGTCAGAAATTATACCACAGACATTGAGACTCAGAGGTATTTATTTTCTCTTTGCCTTGGTATTACAATAAGAAGGTGATTAAATGATGCCTATTGTTTATTATCTACAGGTTTTGCTGTCCTGACAGCCATTCAGAATGAGAGTGAAATCAGCAAGCTGGTCTGTTGAGCTGACATTCAGCTCAGTTTATTATGAAGGTCTGTTTACCTGGATCCTAAAGACGTTACCTTGGTTCAGTAAGTGCGAGATGAACCTGATCCTTCTCGTTTGTGTTCCAGGGCCTGTTCTCTGAAACTGTCTGTGCCTACAGCTCTGATGTCTTAATCCCCTTTCAAATATTGAGTGTATTAACATGTCCAATCATGCAATGTGATCGCACCTACGGGGCACAGCAGTTTTAGCATGTTTCTGTACACAGGCTCAGATTACTCTCCCCACACAATCTGCCCCAAGAAGAGTTTAGCGAACCACTGGGAAAGAACATGGCACTACAATAGCCCGTTGTTTGCCTTTCTCATCTCACAAACTTACATGCTTCCTTACACACCCTTTAGCCCTCCAAGAGTTCCTCATGGACTAGATGCCATCAAGCCCCTTTCTTACATTTAGTTTGTTTTTCACTTGTAGCTTGATAAAAGATTCTTAGATTTGATTAATATGCACAATCAATATTGTTTCTTACATGCTGTTATGGGGCTTATATACAGTGGTAATAAGTGGTACTCGTGTGCATGGGATAAACTGAAAAATGTGTGGCAGTTTTAAGTCTTCACAGCACAAAAGTGTACCTAATTTGAGTGGATCTAAAATTACCAGGTGAGTAAGTAAAGTAAAATATTTAAAAGTGTGTACAATTGGGTTTTTGATTAATATGAAGATAGAAAGAGCGTAAAATAATTACAGTCAGCCCCTTGAAATTCGGTGGGGGATCCATTTCAAGAGCATCGGTGAATAGTGAAAAACTGCAGGTTTGTGATGTGTTAAGAATGCCTATAAATGCCTATATGTATAGTCTAAAACATGTGGTGGGCAACTCCTGTCCTAGGGGGCCAGTGTCCAGCACAGTTTGATGGTAGTTCTCTTCAAACACATTCACTAAACCTGACAATCAACTGGTGAGGGGATCCACCCCTGGTCTAAACCATAAATATGACCCAAAACACTTTAACTACATTTAAACTTAGCTTAATATGTTACTCTTAAAAATGTAAAGGTAAACTCATGATAGCTCCACTGTAACACCCCGGGTGCCACCCTTTTAGTTATAGTTTAGTTTAGTTATTAATGATAACTAAACATAAAAGTATCTAAAAGTAAAAGTGACCAATGAACACACCATTGCACACAGTGTGAACTGCAAGAAATTCTGCATTTAAACCCATTCACCAAGTGTATGAATGCACCCATTTGGAGAAATGTGTGGAGACGGTCTCAGGGAGCAGTGTGTGAGGAGCAATGTGTAGGGAGTGACATATGGGAATGGTACTTACTCAGGGTACCTCAGAGGTTCCTGCAGTCTGGAGGATCGACCCAAACCACGCAAGTGTGTAATGGAGGGAGGGAAGGAGGGACAGGGGGGGTTCCCAAATACAAATATTTTTTAAAGTATTTGTCCGAATACGGTATTCGTAAAAAACATGTTATTTGTGCCAATCCGCGTACCGTATTTGTATTTGTCTCCACCCCTAATATAAATATATACAAATCGGTATATCCCCAGCAATAACAATTTAGGAGATTTGAGCATTACTGCATCAGTGGGTGTTAAAGCAGAAGCATTAAAAGCTTTTTGTAATGAGAACTCTGTAATATACACTTTTCATGCCATGCTATAGTGTTTGTGCATTTACATGGGATTTACATTGGAACAAGCTAACCTACTAGAAGGCCCCTTTGTATACAAAACTACTCAATGTTCTCCTGCAATTCATTCACACAAGAACTCCTATTCTACTCTAATCCAATCTGACAAAACCATATCGGTGCACACATGCATGTTATGGGAAAAGCTTGTGATGTAATATAGCCAGAGGCCTTGCTATCCTGCCTTAAGAAGGCTGACTAGATATTCTATGGTCTAAAATAAACACATGAAACTACATTTTTTAGATTGCGTATTTTTTGTCTGACCACACAAAATGATACACATTTTCCTATAGAACTGCCAGAGCTGGCCTGGGTACCTGTTTGCAGTTACATTATGTAATGAAAACATCTAGCAGTTCATCTGTGGTTTAGTAGGCTACTTTTCTTGCTACATTCTTGTTCCAAACTACCATTTTTCAATAAAATTCTCTTGCTTCCATTTGTCTGTAAAAGTAGGAAAAATAAGAAACACTTTTTGAGCCATTTCTTATTTGTTATTATGTTTCTTTCTGGGCCCTAGAACCAGGGGCGTAGCTAAGGGGGGTAAACATGGACTATTCATGGGGCCCAGCATTCCGGGGGGGCCCATGGAACCCCTCTAATATTCAACCATCCATTAGAGCAAAAATATCCACAAAGTTATTCATTTGATCTTTATTGTATATTTTAATCCAATTTATTAACGAAATGTAATGAGAATTTGAATTTTTGTTTAGTTTGTAACAATATTTGTATAGCCAGACCTCCCACAGTCCCCCCCAACACCATCCACAACTTGGTACGGCCCAGTTTACATTAGTCTAGTGAAAAAAGGTCCACTAGATGTCAGTAGTGATGGGAAGTTCAGATCATTTTACCGACTCGGATCTTTGAGTCTCGTTCAGCAAAATGAACGAAACTTTTTTCGAGTTATTCGAGTCATTTTGTTCATTTTAGCTAAATATAATTAAAATGTTACGTGTTACTTCGCTAACATATCTTCTGCTTACACAGACGTTGATCATACTATAATCATGACAAAACAATAATGCTATAAAGAACAGAAAAGTTTAATTCATTGTTTACCTGTGTCTTTAATCTATGATAAACTCACCTCGCCTCTTATCTGACAGGTTTTCGGGTTTCAGTCGTTTAATCATCACCTGACAGCCCATTTAGCAAAAGAGAATTGATTAGGTCTTATCTCGAGTCTTCGGGTTTGAGTCGTTGATTAGTTCATCTCTCGAGTCTTCGGGTTTGAGTCGTTGATTAGTTCATCTCTTGAGTCTTCAGGTTTGAGTCGTTGATTAGTTCATCTCTCAAGTCTTCGGGTTTGAGTCTTCAGGTTTGAGTCGTATGTTCATCACGTGACAGACCCGTAATGTTAACCTATGCAGCGTGAGCCCGGAAAGAGAATTGATTCGTTAATCTTTCGAGTCTTCGGGTTTGAGACTCAATAATTCCAATACAGAAACTATAGGCTGTAGCACAAATGCGCATGCGCGACTGAAAATATCACTCGTACAAAATGACTCCTTGTTCACATTAAAGATTTGTTCAAAATGAACGAATCGTTCAAGAACAACACATCTCTAGTGGCATGTCAGTGTTGCTAGACAGCAGTCAAGCCGAAGTCCAGTTCTCAAAAGCGCAAAGAGAGGAAAGAGCGAGAGGAGAGAGAGAAGAAGGGCAGACAGTTGGTCACCCACTTTTTCTCAAAGAAAAGTATATTTAGTCTGTCTGTCATTTACACTCTCACTTTATAGCCAAAAGTGCTAGCTGAATAATCTTGTCTAGAAGTTCGTTTCTCCTGTCATTCATAAGAATAGCATATCATAGACCTGAAAATGAGGGTGTAAACTTATTTGTCCACATTCCACAGTCCACAGTCTCCAGATAAAATATCAACACTTTGACTGCCAACAACGTAAAGCTACATAATGAAAACTACTGTAGCAGCTGTTTAGCTGATAGGCTATCTCAGGAACAGAGGCAAGTAGAAATAAATGGTTTCACCTATTGAGAGCTTAGACTCTAACATTTCAAATGAGCCCATGTGTCTGTATAACACAAAATAGGCTACACTGTGGCTGTACAAAAATCGCCAACAATTATGTAAATTGCTGACAGTCTGGGACGAAGCTTCCGAAAATGGCGCGGCAGTCAAAGTGTTAAGAGTTATTGGTCAATATGTGTTGAAATGACCAACAATAAGGCTTGTTTGTTTATGTAATAGGCTATAAATGTTATTTTGTTAAGCCTGTAGGTTATCTATGCCCTGGCTATCGCATACAAGCATTTAGTCTAGTCCTAAGAACCAGTTGGCTATTCATTATAACAAATTCTGACTCAGCCTGAATGACTAATATTATATGATATTTTGTAGTGTCTTTCTGTAAGTTCTCATCAGGGAGGCTTTACATACAAAACCAAACTGTTGTGATCAATAATTAATTACATACTAAATTAATAATAGGCTAATAGGAAACTCTATTAGTAGTGCGCGTGTGTTGGTATGGTTTTGGGAGAAGCATGGGGCCCAAAAAGATTTTCTTTCAGGGGGCCCAAAATTGCTAGCTACGCCCCTGCCTAGAACTCAGTATGCTTAACTAATTTGATTAGGAAAATGTCTAACTGATGGGAAGATATAAGCTACAAAGCTGGTCTAAATAAAGACACATGTGCTTTATACAACAGTTGTTTTTGTTATTTTCTAATGTTCTGGTTTCAGTTATAATGTTCAATAATGCAGTTTCCTTCATTATAATGCAGCATTCAAATGTCCAAGAATGAAACTAAATTATATTGCTCATGATGCCCTAAAATTCAGCACTTTTAAACTGACTGTATCTCACTCAAGAATGCACTAATACATTGATATGTATCATTTAGTCAGATGGGCTGTAGTTCCATGTGAACTCATTTCTTTCCTGTTTTATTTGGACAGTGCAATATTTTTTGGGAGCCAGAACTCTGTTGTCATGAAAGGTCGGAGGATTCCATCCTGAGGACACCAACGTGTTCGAGTGAAGCTGAGAAAGTGGTGGCCTGAAGGATTAACCACTGCTCTCAGCTGTACAGGTCAGCCTCAGGGATCTCATCAAGCTGATCCAACAGAAAGGGCAGCAATCTGC
Organism: Ladigesia roloffi; assembly: GCA_037577295.1. Taxonomy (NCBI): domain Eukaryota; kingdom Metazoa; phylum Chordata; class Actinopteri; order Characiformes; family Alestidae; genus Ladigesia; species Ladigesia roloffi. The sequence continues at coordinate 5,831 of JBBKCR010185452.1, read as the reverse complement.
ATTCCCACAGAGGCTGGGATAGGTCGTCAGATGTCTTAATGTTTATCATCCTAACAGATCTCCTATTGATACTTATTAGTGTCAGGTCCTCCTGCAAACACAATTAAGCCAAATGTAAAATGCTTTTTAAACACACTTAAAACATTTTACCAACCAGCAACAACACCACAGAAAAATTCAATATTACAAAAAATAAACAGCTAATGTTTTTTGTTCTTATGCTCTTATATAGGCCTGTGTACAAATACAATTTTGGTAACCTCAGTGCAGACAAAACTGTGTGCACACCTGCAATCTCTAGAGCCCCCTAAGGACACACGGTTGGGAACCACAGACTTATAGGTGTTCCCAGTATGCTGTGATTAGTTTTTACCAAAAGTGGTCCAAGGAAGCACAACCTGTGAATCAGTGACTGGATCATGGAGGTCCAAAGCTTAGTAATGTGCATGTGGAGTGAAGGCTAGCCTGTCTTACCAATGCCACAGAAGTACGAAAAACTGTCTATGATAGGAAGGTGTCAGCACACACAGGGCATCACAGCTTTCTACATACAGAGCTGTAAGACACTGCTACAGACCAGTCAGAGTACCCATGCTGACTAATATTCAACGACATAAGTGCAAACAGTGGGCAAAAGCAACAGAACTGCATTACAGAGGAAAGGAAGAAGGTGTCCTGCTCAAAAGAGTGATGTGTGCTTCAACTACCTGGTGAAAAGATTACACCAGATTTGCACTCTTCCCATAGGGTCCTGGTGTTTGAGTGGATGCGACTTTGTCATATACCATCTACCTAATGTTGTTTTTGCCTTTCTTCATTTTAGTTTTAGTCTAGTCTTTGCATCAAGCTGTCATTTTAGTTTTAATTAGTCTTACTCATGTCCAATGGTTGGAGTGACATGACAAAGGCTTGGCCTCCAAATTATCCAGATCTAAATTCAATTCCAGCATCTGTGGGATGTGCTGGACAATTTTTCCAATCCATGGAAGCCCCACCTCTCAAGTTACAGGACTTAAAGTATCTGCTGCTAATGTCTTTGTGCCAGATACCACAACACACCATCAGAGGTCTTGTGGAGGCTATGCCTCAACGGACCAGAGCTGTTTGGCTGCATAAGGGGGAAAAATTTGGAAACTGTTAATTTTATGGCTGATCAGTGTGTGCATTATATTAAATTCTGATTCAGCAGATAAATAGAAACTGTTCAATAATATTTGCAGAAAATATGCCATATCTAATTGCATATGCCATATGCCAGGATGTTTTCACTGGTTCAATACAATTTGTATAATTTGACTAGTGTCCAAACTTTTGCATTTGACTTTTGCTGAGGGTGAATGAAAGTTGTCATTGAGACGTGCTGTTATGCCACCTGCTTTACTTGCACGGTAAATTATCTAATGATAAAAGTGCTTCCAGATAGAAAAGACAAAGCCATTTTCCCTGAACCAACAGAGCATTGAGTGCATGCGAAACCTGAAAAATGCAAAGTCATTCTTGATCCTGTTGGTGAGCAACTTTCAGTCAAGGAGATTGTAGTATAATTGAGACCATACAGAGGCCTGGAATTTTCCACACACTGTGCCTCTCTCTGCCGGTGCAGTATGGAATATATAGGATAAGTGTTTTGTAGGCCGACTTATGAAACATCGGCTCTCCTAGTGGACACTGCCGCTTGATTTTGCTCTACTCAGGGATTTGTTATAATTCAAAACAGGTTTTGTTGCGTTTGGGAATGAAGAAAAATATGCTGCCAGGCATGGTACTGGGTTCATGAAGGGCTTCATTTAAAAATAGAGTAACATGGCAATCAAATATATTTTGCTTTTATTTTTAATGCAATAAAGTATACAGTTTCATTTAGCTCATTTTGTCTAGGACAGTGTACAAAAGCCTTCATATCAGGCTTTTCACCTACTAGCCATTTAGACCACTGATTAATTTCTGTTTCTAAGTATAGTTTCTGGACAGGTAGAAATTAACTCAATACAAAATGAACATTAATAAACAAATATGGAAATACTTTCATAAAATGCAAAAATGATATGGGTCACATTACATTTACATACATGATATAAAATATTGTAGGCCTATGCTATGGCCCAGCCTAAAATCCTACAGACTATTTTACCCTTGCTGTCAGTTTACAACCTTTTTTTATAGAATAATTGAATTAATCTACTATAAGTGTATTGAAATATGATTGAAATGTTACCTTGCAGGTCTACCTGCTTGTTAGCTCGCACTTGGCTTTAGTTTAGTTTCTTTGCTTGTGTTTCATGTCACTTACTGAAACTTAAAAACATCTACAGTAAAAACATACATTACTCAAGATTAAAAGTTAAAAACTACACAGGAAACTGCTCAAGTCAATTCAAAAGGGTTTTTATTGTCATTTCAACCATACACACTACACACTGAAATGAGACAATGTGACTCTAGGACCACAGAGCAACACAAAAACAGAACAGAACTGAACACAACAAGACCACAAATGCTGACAGAATGATAGAACACAAGAGCCACAAAACAACTGGACAAGACAACATTTAGTGCAGTGGACAGCTTACAGTACTAGCCTGTATGAATACAGTATTATGACAGATACCGAAGTAGACAGCAATAAATGTCATTGTGCAAACATAGCAGCAGCAGGACAGAGAGTGTGCAGTATAATAAACAGAAAGGTATTTACAGAGGTAATTAAAGTCCAAGTTGTTGAAGTTGTTTGTTTAAATCAGAAATGTATGCATTGTGTTAGGTAGAGGAGAGGAGGGTACCATAGCACTTCACATATGATTTGAGAAACTTACAGATTTTTTCCACTAGATTGTCTTAAAAAGCCAAAGGTACACAGAATGAAGTCATAATCATTTTCATTAGACTCACATTTCAATAAAATGCCCAGTATTTGTGTAAATAATACATTTCATGACAGTAATTATAAGTACAATATTTACATAAAGTGTTTGTGATAGTCAAATTTACAGTTAGCTTCATCATCAGTGTTACAGTGAAAAATATAGATTTCATGATAAATACTTATGCAAGTTTATATGTGTGTGTGTTTTTGAGTGTGTGTGTGTGTGGGGGGGGGTAAATTAGGCCATAGTATTGTACAGCCTGTAAGTACATGTGGTTGTCTTCCTTAAATTTCAGGATAGTGAATCCAGAGGAAAAAAACAGGGAGACACTATGTTTAAATTAATCATGTTATGTTAATCATGTTTGGGAAAAATGAGGGAATCAGCCCTCCTTAAGAAATATGTCCATCTACATGCTGAGCTATAGGATGAAGATACATAAACCATACACAGACAGGAGACATGAACTGCAACAAAGGTGAGCACAGCAAGATGTTGCCTATATGTGTAGGTAAATATGTAATAATTTATTTCCTGGTGTGTTTCTCTGCCCTAGAAATGTGATTCAATAATCACACACATTATTGCTGCAAAATATTAATTGAGATAAAATAATTTCATAAAGCCTTGTTTCTTCATTTTGCTATGTAGGTCCCCCTTGTGCCACAACAGCTCTCACTGGTGGACGCATGGATTCCACAAGAACTCTAAAGATGTGCTGCAGTCTCTAATATTATACGATGTTAGTAACGGTGCTGCTTTCAGACCTGTAATTTGTGTAATTGGTCCTCATCAATTAGCCATGAGCACCTATGACCCTGTCGCTAGTTCACCGGTTATTCTTTCTTGGACCACTATTGGTAAGTTTTAACCACTGCATACCAAGAACAACCTGCTGTTTTGGAAATTCTCTGATCCAGGCATCATATCTTTTGCCCCTGTCAAAGTCACCCTGATCTTTATACATCCAACAGACCGTCTTCAAGAACTGACTTGCTGACTTATGACTTTGCTGCCCACTCCTTGACAGGTACCACTGAAATGAAATCATCAGTGTATTTCACTTTACCTGTTTTATCTGATTTAAATATTTGCAATTAAAAATTTCTAAGCTAAAATAGACAGTACAGAATCATATTAAAAAACTACTAACATATACATGAAACATGAAGCATATTATAATCGTAAATATATGTGTCTTTGTGAAAGAGGCACACCTAGTTCTACATAATACTCTGACATAACTAGTTCTTCATGGTCTGTGGCAACTTTGTGTGTGGGGGTGGGGATGAGGTGAGTAAGCCCAGTATATTTAAGTATGGATATGAAATTACTGTGACATTCAACAGTTGTAGAGCGTGTATGCCCATAAAGGTACATCTTTGTGTAGTTTAAGCTCTTATCTTTCATGCTCTCAGACTCAGCAGAACTGGCTGTGTCTGACTGCCTGAGTAGGAGACATTACATAACTCAGAGCAGCACTCTAAAGCTGGAGATAAAAAGATTTATTTGGCGGTAGTAAACAAAGCCAGCCTCTGTAAGAACAGGGCAAAAAAAAAACATCCAAGCGTATTATGTGTGACGCAGCTGGAGGACACGAGTGGGGTGTGACCCAGACTGGTGACGTTCAAGAAAGTGTCAAATATTTAACCTTCGCCTTCCACAAAGGCCTGGGTTTAATGTTCAATGTATTTACAAGAACAACACATCAGATAAAACAGAATATTCATACGTCCCTCATCTAATACAATTATATGGCAGGGAAGTAATACAAATATGCAGTTGCAAGTCACGGAAACTTCGTCCTGTGGAAATATGGAGACTAATCTCAGCTGATTCAAGATTTAAGATTTTTATTTGTCACATGCATAGTCATACAGGTATAACACGCACTGAAATGTGTCCTGAACCACTCCTTTTGACTGTGCAAAATTATATTGAGAAAAATTTAATTAAGAATAAAATCTAGAAATCTGATTTGATCATATGTAATGTATAATTTCTCTTTACTTTATGAAAATTAAATGGTGTTGTATTATTTACCAAAAACATTTTTATATGACCGTTTTCTAATATCTCGATCACTTATAATCACAGTTTTTGTTTTCAACAGTATCTTGCTCAAGGGCACTTCAGTGGTGCCACTAGTAGTCCTTCAATTCAAACCAAGGACCTTCTGATAATTGGGGCAACTCCCTAACCACTAGTACATCAGCTGGCCCAAGTTAAAAATATGTGAGTTAAAAACAGACAATCAAAATTTCCTATTTTTGCAACAAAATTCCATCCATGGACTTTGTGGACTACATAGTCAACAGGATTTTCAGGGTTTTGAAACGTTCAAAGGGTTAAAAGTTACAGTAATCTCCATTATTTAAAAAAGTAACAAAATGTGGTGTGCCGTCACATGTGCGTTTATATACTCTATATAAAATAGACCAAACAAGATTTCAGTTTTCAGTTTCAGAATGTAATTCTGAAATATTGTGTGAACTAATCCATGCCTGTGGTCAGAACATAACCTGTAAATGGAGTACTGAGCCAATGTTAAATGGCAAATTTGCTGGTACTCTCTAGAAACTGACAAGGATTTGCATATACTTAAATTACAATTACTTACACTTTGACATTTCCTCACACATTAGGAAACGTCTCATAGCCTGAAAATGAAGATATTCTTAATGATTCATATGAAAATTTCAACAGAATATTTCCTTATGATCAAATGCAGTCTCTACATGCTCTGTAACCTTGCCCTGATTATTAGGCGTGGATTGGGTAGGATTACAAATTTAAGAAACTGTGTCGGTCCCGTTTTTTCCTGTATGATTTTTTCCTGTCTGTTTGATTGATAAGTCTTCTATTTTGAAGCGCCTTTGTTAGCCGGCTAGTCACGTGTTGTGGCTGCACCTGATCCTTGTTTGGATGCCTCGTTTGGGCTATTATAAAGGTCTGACTCAGTGTGCA
>JBBKCR010185432.1:2383-14043 GCA_037577295.1 Ladigesia roloffi | reverse complement strand
CGGTAAAAATATACACAGTATATATACTGCAGCTACCAGGAAAAGTCATTCATCTCCTTCTTCATCTTCCTTATCTTTGTCATGGGCGGGGCTTAGGGGGCCGTGCCCCGCCATCGGACTCACTCGGCCCCGCCCCCTGGGAATACAAGGCTCCGGGATTGGTCCGGGAGTTTGGGCCTAAACACTCATCACAGATGAGCCGAGATGCGCATTAAACATATCGACCCAAGATGAGCCGATAAAATGTGTCGCCCCCCAAAGGTCCGTCGCAAATCCGGGTGCCGCGCCGGGTCGGGTTACGAGGGGAAATGTTTTTGGCGTCATGAAAAAAAAAAAACATATATTAACCGCACCGGAATATTAGCCTCAGTGTTCATTGTTTGGGAAAAAAGTAGTGGCTTATAGTCCGGAACTCACGGTATATACTGAACTACTGCTTTATACAAAGCCAAATTTTACACATAATGTGATGTATTGTGAAATTCTCGTGGGGGTCAGTCAGATTGGCACCTACCCGTCACCCCAATGATAGAAGGCTCGATCCTGATAAAACAGACAGAGGAAAAGCCACACACTGATGGTCTCCACCCAGAACACAACGAACAGCAGCCACACGGAGGACAGCAGGAGCTCACACACCATCCTTGTATCTGAAGAGGCATAAAAGTTCTTAGAACATCTAAGAGAGTCTAAGTCAGATTGTCCTGGATTGCATGTAGACGGGACAAGAAATGTTTTTTATAATCTGTTGTAAATGTTTTGGTTTGGTCTATTAAGCTACTCCACACCAGTGTCTGTGGTAGCGTGTTAGCATTGACATTTCATTCTCAAAATAGTACTTCACAAAACGACAGTTTATTACATCGTGTAGCCTAAGAATAAAAGGAGCCTGAGGATAAGCATTCTTTCAGGATACTTTAATTATTATGAGGGAAAAATGTGTTTAATGTGGTTTTCAAAATCATAAACTATTTTTGATCACAAAGTTAATAGAAAAAAGTTTATTTTGGTAATAAAATTCCATCCTTCTAGATCCTAAACCATATCACTTTAGGGGAAAAAAATTATTTTGAGAAAATTAGTGTTCCTAGATGATGTGATTATAAAAAAAAAGCAAATTGCCGTATTGCTGGCAGAACACATACAAACACACACATATATATATCCTTCGTGCCTTGTTTGTTTCTTTACTATAGATTCTGCTTGTTTGTGGCCACTTTTTGGACAATTTAAAGCCAGGAAAACTACATTTTTAAATTTGTTTATTTACATTATTTTATTCAATGTTTTATTTAATGGCTATACATTTATATATAATGTATATATTAAATAAAACTTTTTGGTAATTTGACTACATAATATTTTTGCTTGCACAATGCACTTATTAGTAAACAACCTCAAAAACCGCCATTTTCTTTATTCTTAATGCTACAGGGGACAAAAATGGAACAAATCTGAAGTATGTAACTGATTAACAACAAAACTGAACTTTATTTTCATGCACATACACAAAACCATTATCTGACATCATAAAGATCACACCTATGTCACAACTGTGTCATTCGTTTGCCCCATTGGAGTGAAGCCAGTCATCAAACTCCCCTATAGAAATTAAGAATGTTTTAAAAATTGCTTGCTTGGCCAAAAATTTATAAATAACATTTTCTGACTGAAAACATTCTTTCGTAAGTGCTAAATTTAGAATGAAACCACTGTAACCTAAACTGTATGATTTAACAGTTTATATAACATAGATTTTTTTCCATCGGTTTTCATTGGAAAAAATGGCCACAAACAAGTCATATGTTACAATTGGATGCATGGAGTATTTTGTTGGTATATTTAAAAAAATCTAAAAAAAACATCAGATCTTGAGAAATGTCATTCCATATGCGTAAACACAGCTAAATAGTCAAAAAAGCGATTTGGAAACAAATGGCCTGCAATAAGACCAGATGGATCTATATGACTGAAAAAAAAACAATAATAACAAAAACAAAGAAAACATTTTCATGGTATTAAAAACACCAATCCTTTTCCTGTTCCATTAACACACCATGACGGGAAGTGTGAAGTTTCTTTTTTTTATTCTACTTGAGTAAAAATAACTATCCATGTAATCCTTATTTTTTTTTAAGTCAATTTTATTCATCCAATTCACCTCAACACAACAACAGACTCACCGCCTACCGCTGCACAACCTCCGTCCCACAGATACCCTCCGCCTTCACAGTCTGTTTCGAGTAAAAACCTCGAAACACTTCGTGAGTGAATAAATCTTGTTTTGAGGTCCGAGACTGTGTTTAATCCTCAGATCCGCGTTAGCCTCGGCTACAGCTGCTAATCTGCTAAATGCACAACTTTTGACATAAATTATGTCCGAATACAAAAACACGCGAAATACCAGATTGTAGAGGCAGAAACGAACGGAAACACCCAGAAACGTGGTCAAATATAAAGAACTAAATCGGAAAAATATATAATTTAACCTGTTAGCGTATTAGCAGCTGGAACCTGCTGGTGGAAAAACCCAAACAGCGGAAGTCCACTTTCTCAAATAAAAGTCATGAAGGATTATTTTAGTTGTACTCGACTTTTTAAGTATTTTAATTACCACAATGAAATTACATGCAATATTGTTGAAATAATTCATTATTTCCAGGCGTATAATATAACAGAAAATAACATAATTGGTTAGAATAGAATGCTACATAATTACATGTAATTCAACAGAATATAATGAAACAGAATAGAATGTAATAAAACAGAATACAATGTAATATAAATGAATATACCATAACTGCAGCGGAGTGGCACTCTGGCTACACTGATGATAGTATTGTTTTCCTCTGTTTAGAGGGGTAGGGAGGGAGTGAACGATTGGCTATTGGGATGCGCCCGAGACTTCCCGGCCACACAGTGAGCGTTCCAATCCGCCTCTCCTGCGGTCTTACACGGTAGTTAGCGTTGTTGCTACCAAACACAACAGCAAAGAAAGTAGATTAAGTGCTTCAAACACTGTCGGTCATCTGTGACATGATCGGTTTTCACTCCTGTGGTGTGTTAAAGGACAGAATAAGGTGAGCTGGGTTAATTTTGAACAGTATACTGTCTATATTTCGAAGGATGTACTTAGGTATACTGAGGTTAGCGGCTAAGCTAACTGCTCCAAATGGATTTTGTTACAAACGCGGCCTCTTTTTCAAAATTAATTTACTTTTTAACTGTATGAAAGAACCAGTAAACACGCTAAAAGCGGGCGTTGTTTGTCGGAGGCTTGAAATTGTTAGACTAGTATAGACCTGTTTTAATAGAACCTACTCACTTTACTTAATATCACAATAGCTGTGTGACAATATAAGTTTTAGAGGGTTTTAATGCTTTTCTACATACATCTATAGTTTCTCTTTTTAATAATTTTATGTTTTAAAAAATTTGTGTACTTTTTGGAATTAATTTTCTAAGTTTTGCATTTTGGAGAGAAGGCCTAGAAGATAATTATTTTTTGTAGTCTCTATCTCTGAGAAAGGCTGTTTTTTGTGTTTGTATTTTTTAACAATGGCTTTAATGCTAATACATGTAAATGACCTCTCATCCAATTAGCTGCTATGTATTACGTTCCATTCACAGCCAGAAAAATACTAATATCTTTGTATTGGTGTGAATGGCTGAGGTTACATTAGGGCTGTATAATATTAGTAGTTGCCGTTATATTACTCTGAATGTGAAGACATTTGTAAACTTAAGGGACCCATATAATCTCTTTTTCTGGAATTAAATAGGCATTGTGTAAATAAGGAAGTGTGTAAATATTGTTGACATTTCTAAATGTCCCTATATACAAACCATGTATGGAAACTAAGCAGCAATATTTGTCTTTGCGGGGCAGCTGGAAGGGCATGGTTTGAATCCGAATACTGCTAGTGGCACCACAGAAGTACTTTCACACACTGCTTCCCGGGCACTGTGTCGCTGCCTACTGCTTCACTTTGTGAATGCTTTAGATACAGAGAAAGAATTTCACATTGTTTACGCTATGTGCTGTGCAGTGTTCACGTGACTAATAGGGGCGGCTTTTCTTTGTGTGACAATATATCTTTCTTGATTTGAAAACAAATCTGTTTTCAAATCACACTTGATTTCACAGAGCAGATGATCATTTGTGTTTGTTTTAAGTCCTGATTCTCAGCTAAACATTTTTTCAGACATTTCGAAGTATATTCTAAATGACTTGTCATAATGATTGTGTGTAAACCAATTGTGCCAGTAGCAGCAACTGTAACACTGTGATACAAAAGTTCAGCATAGTACACTGCATTACAGTTCTGTACAGTTCAATACATTTCATACATGTGTTTTTAATACTTGGCCTAATGTGATTTGTATTGTCTTCCCTACAGGTTGGGAACATTATTTATTGTACCCAAAGACAAAGGACCCAGACTTACCAAAGGGGTCTGTGCATCACATCATGACATTTGGACAGTAAAATAAAAACATGGATTAAAGTCGCAATCTTCATCAGTTTTCCTTTCAAAATGTACCGTCAGTCCTTCTGCCCGTGTGAGTATGTCATTAGCAGTTGACGGTGCTGGTTGGCGTTCTCCTTTGAGTGGTCTTTGTTCCTTTTGTTGGAATGTTAGTGTTGACTTTTGGACTGACAGCTGAAAACCACCTGGCTCTCCCTTCGGTTTACTTAAACAGGAAAGCATCTTGGACGTATTTGTCTTAAACCTAAGACCAGCAATGTCTACAGACGGAGGGGACCGTGGGAAAGAAAGGGAGAGGGGCGCTCGTCCCAAGGCGCGGCAGAGTCGCTCCGAGGAACGGCAGGAAGGAGGTAGACGCAAAGGTGGCAGGGGAAAGGGCAAAGGCCACCTCGGTCATGAACCCGCATCCGAGCGTCCAGTTAGTGATGGTTTTGAATACGGAGACCTTTTAAACCGACTGGAGTCTAGAAGCGGAAGCTCTTCGTCCCCTATTCGCGACCGCCGGTGGCGACAGGTCCTCGGCTCGTCAAGTTCCTTGCGGCCCGAGAGAGTCAGTGCTAGGCCGACTTCAAGCTCCCTCAGTTCTGACCAGGCATTTCCTGAGACCAGCGGCAACAAGTCTTCCAGCAGTAGTCGTACCCTCAGGCAGAAGATCCAGGATGCTGTAGGTCAGTGTTTTCCCCTCAAGTCAAACAGTGGAGCCTCTGCTACCGGCCAGGGATTCTCAGCTTCTCCTTCTGCGTCCTCGTCCCGGAGGAAGATCCATTTGAGTGAGCTGATGCTGGATAGTTGCCCATTCCCAGCTGGTTCGGACCTTGCCCAGAAGTGGTACCTTATCAAGCAGCACACTGCTCCCATCTCGCAGCCGCCTGTCGTGGAAGCCCTAGATGGAGCTGTGACTGGAGCGTCCTCATCCACTGGAATTGCTGCTGCTGCTGCTGCTGTTGTTGTCGAGGACGAGGATGATCGCTTGAGGGAAAGACGGAGAATAAGCATAGAGCAAGGGGTTGACCCGCCACCCAATGCTCAGATCCACACGTTCGAGGTGACTGCACAGATCAATCCACTGTACAAGCTGGGACCCAAATTGGCCCACGGGATGAACGAGTTGGCGGGGGATGACCGTGCCACTCTTCAGCAACAGCAGCAGATGCTGCAGAGGCAGCAGCAGCAACACCAGCTGCTCCTACAGAGCTGTTTGGACACTCTGGATGAGGTCGCTGCAGCTTCTGCTTCTTCTGTTTCTGTGCCCACCTTCTCTGCGGAATCCCAACCAGATTCCGACTCATCTTCTTCCCCATCGCCTTGCTCCTTGACCAGAGGCTCTGCAGTTCAGGTGGATCACCCAAAGTCCCAGGACGCCCAACATCGCATCCACACCCAGATCGACTACATTCACTGCCTGGTGCCAGACCTGCTGGAGATCACGAACCTGCCGTGCTACTGGGGCGTGATGGATCGCTATGAGGCCGAGACTCTACTGGAGGGTAAACCAGAGGGTACTTTCCTTCTGCGGGATTCGGCACAGGAGGACTACCTGTTCTCCGTCAGCTTCAGGCGCTATGGACGCTCGCTGCACGCCCGGATTGAGCAGTGGAACCACAACTTTAGCTTCGACGTGCACGACCCCAGCGTGTTCCACGCGCCCACAGTCACGGGGCTCCTGGAGCACTATAAGGACCCAAACTCCTGCATGTTTTTCGAACCTTTGCTGTCCAACCCCATCCACCGCACCCAGCCGTTTAGCCTCCAGCACATCTGCAGGGCTGTGATCAGCAGCTGCACCACTTACGACGGCATCACCGCCTTGCCCATCCCAAACGCACTCAAGGAGCACCTGAAGGAGTACCATTACAAACAGAGGGTCCGAGTACGCCGGCTCGACACATGGTGGGAATAAAGGCCGCGCTGCGTGGGAACTGCTGGGTAACTGGTAGATAACTGGTGTTTACCCGTCCCGCAGCCTGTATTGACAAGTGCATTACTGACAGCTTTAAGGAACCACTCCAGAGCTTATCGCAGAAAACCCAGTCGTCCTAATGCTTTGCAACTTGAATGTTCAGGGAAAAATTAACTGATGAGTACAGTGAGTGTGAAAGGGCTAAACTATTCTTAACGAGGAATGTCATGATTAACCATTTTTATTTTTTAGAAGACGTTCGATAACAAAAGGTAAAAACTTCTAAAGAACGTGATTGTCTAGCTACATTGAAATGAACACGTGTGAATTAATCATGATAACGGTGGAACCGAGATTATTTCCAAGGCGATAATCGTGCCGTCAAAATCTGTAATGGTGACATCCCTATTCTTGAAGTTCTCATATATTGAGATAGATATTAATATTCTTAACAAACCTAATTTGCTCGTGGCACATGATGACTGCCACCTTAGAATCCAAAGTGAGGCTGAGGTGGGAAAATTCTGGAGACAGATTGTATATAAGTTGAATTCACAACTTGGTTACACATTAGAGGTATTTTCTTTCTGAAATCATGTTTGTGCTCCTGTGATTAAAAAAATGCCGGAAAACCCCCAAAGAGAAGCAGTTCAGTATAAATCCAGATTTGATTTTTATCAAGACTTGAAAATAGGACGCTTCTGTGGGTGCATCATGAAGAACGAGACGTGTAGTACGTGACTGAGACGCGTCGACTGTGGGGCTTTTCCGCTGGCGTAAGATTTCCTCCCGTTAATGTTTGGAACTTTTCGAAATGATGAAAACACTCCTCGCAATCACATGTTGGTACATCATCCATTGAGGTGGATAAAAGGACATCATGTCCACACCAGCACCTGACTGTAACACTGTTAGATAATCTGAAGCAGTTTCTGTTACTCAGCCAATGTTTGATCCAATATTGATTTCATTTTTGAATCCTTAGATGCGAATCCTGCCTCAACATCTGCACACGTCCCTCATATGTGCAGCATTATACTAAAATACAAAAGTTTATTTTACTGACTACACTTTTACTGTACAGCAATCTGACTTCACACCTCAACCTCTTTTTGGATTTCAAGATCCTGTGAAATGAGCGAACGTTCGGGTTTGTTGGGGCATAATTGTTTCCACGTGCCATGGGCTTCTTATCTGTTGCTAAAGGAGGCATGTTTGTTTTCTTACGTGCTATTGCAGTGTTTCGTTGTGGCTAGAATGAAAACCAAAGTGCCACTTTTGTTAAAGGAGATGTTTACCCATTTCTCAGTTTCACATTTGTAAGCAAGCTCATTCCTGCCAGGTAAAGCAGAAGAAAATTCTCAAACCAAACGTCTTAGTATTTTCAAATAACGTGAATTTTTCCTAGATTTTATTATTTCTTATTTTTTAAGGAAGTGATTTAGTATTTCAGAACAAAGATTTTTTTTCTAGAATTAGTTTTTTCCAAAAAAAAAGTTATTTATATTTACTGTGTGTAATTTTAATACTGTAATGATTTTTTTTTACATGGTAAGTCAAAGTTACATCAGAACTGACATGTTTTGCCTCCAGAAAAAGAAGAAAGAACGTTGCAGGAATTAGCTTCCCTACATTTGAAATATTGCCTTTGGACTTTTCCGGTAGGCTGAAGTTGATCTTTGGATGCTCTAATAGTTTCATTCAGACATTTGAAACACACAGTCACTGATTGTAGACATTTTTTTTGTGTTTGTCTCCACCCCCTTCCTTAAAAGTAAACATTTTGTCATTTTGAAAGCTGCTTTTTGTTCGTGTCACACCAACAGCGTATGAAGTAGGGCATTAACAACTTCAGATTTTTTCAAGTCGACTAATCCATCAAGATAGCCGATGTCGAGTCGACTAGTCGTGATGACGTCACACACACATGCTGTGGAAGAACACGGGTGTCCAACAATAATTAAAATTTTCTCTGTAATGTTAACAGCCAACATGACGATAAAACTAAACTAAACCTGTAATGTTCTGGTAAATGTAAGTGTTAGCAGGAAGTGGGCAGAGCTCCTCTAGACCAGACTCTCTGCAGTGCTAGCGTTAGCATGATGGCAAACTGTGGCGTTTCAGAACAGTGCAGAACGCCGGTTCTGTTCCTGTACTTTAATTCCGGTTGTAGGTTCTGCAGGTCTTCTGCTCTTTGTGTTCTAGAGTGAAGGATCTCCTCACATGTGATGTGTGTCTGTGTTCTCTGCTGTCGTCTCTCTGGTCTTGTTGTGGTCTGCTGTTTAGATTCCACTCTACGTGCGAACGTTACTGCCCCTTTTATGAAGGGACCATAGTAATTGAACCAAGTTGGCGTCAGCCAATCAAAGGCAGAGACTGCATTACGTCCACAAGCAAGGGCAGAGTGAGAAAAAGACACGTCTAGTCGTTTTCCCTCAGCTGCCGTTGACAAGTGCCTCTATAGTCTACTAGTCAACTTTTGTGTTAACGCCCTGGTACGAAGGATAGTCATTCAAACTACTGTAGAAAAGAGATGATGGGCCGCCGCGAGCCTTCGCCATCACTTTACGGTGTAACATTCCTTACCTACTGACTGATATTCATAATATACTTTCCTAATATATTGTCTAGCTGTAACAGAGCATACTGCTTATTGTATATTTTGGGGTATCATGAAGTTATAGTTAGAAAATATAGACATCACATTATCCACCTTAAGCACTGTTGCAGATTAGTTTCAGGCATTTCAAAGGACAAACATTTCAGTTGATATACAGTACTGTGCAAAAGTCTTAGTATTTAAAACCTGTTTAGCTGAGCAGTATATGTTCTGACGAGCGAATTTTAGAATGTATACAATTGTTATTTAACGTATGTCTCCGTGTTTGCTCAATCTTTCTCAGAACTCTCCTCATGGAAGCCCAGTTATACTTCGTGTTTCTCTTCAAATACCTCCAGTAACTGGTTCAGCTCGATTCATTCGATTCAGTCAGGAGCTGCTGAGACTTTCACGAATTTATGCAAAGCCTGGAGACATTGAGGAGAAATCTGAAACCAAACATGTTCTAACCACAACACAAAACGTAAAGTACTAACACCGAATCTTGATATTACTTATTACGTTCTTGTTTGTTTGCATATCTTCTGATGTTAACTTGTGTGTCTGGTGGTAGAAAGTCTCTTACTACTCAGAAAAAATGGCTTTAAACTGTTTGGACAAGAGTTTTGCACAGTACTGTAAAAGGATCTAAGGAGTTGAAGTTATAGTCGGCATATAGTCAGTGTGGAAAGGTGCCACCAGCCTGCTTTAAGGATTAAAGCAAATTTTTGTACCTAAATGAATGTAGCAGCAAATAGAAGAAGAATAGAAGAATGTGCACAACGAAGTGTTAGTGTTTGGTCATGTGTTCGCTCGCTCGTGGTTGAGTACTTGAGGGATATTTCAGGGAAAATACACGTTTGAGCTCCAGGTGAGTTCTTTTGATGGGTGTTTAATTAAACCAGTTTCATCCACCATTATTTTCAGTATTTCTAGCTCAGTGCCACCTGAAGACTTCTGAGTCGGTTTACACAGATATTCCAATCAAAATCCTATTTAGTGTAAATACAAAAAGTATTTGAGGCACACCAATGCATAAAGGTGATGCTAGCCATCTGTTAGCTGGCGGAACAGAATTAGCCGTTTGAGAGGATGCATGTAGCCGGGGGAGACAAAGGTAGTAGATGTGAATTGGCAGCCACTAAATTGGGCAAAAAAGACACAAACAAAACTAGATATTGTCTAAATCAGTGGTCCTCAACTTTATCACCACAGATCTTGGTTTTTGTTCATATTGTGAATATAAAAAACTTTCCAAAGACGTCTGTTTTTTACTCTTTTTGCTAGTTTATGGGTTGCCAGATGTAACCAAGACAATCCGGTAATTATTCAAAATAAAAGTTTAGTCAAATAAAAGATTGTTCAGGCTCAGATAATAAATACAATGTAAATAATTAATTGTTTTTGGGCGGCCCGGTACCAATCGATCCATGAACCGGTACCAGTCTGCGGCCCGGGGGTTGGGGACCACTGGTCTAAATTGTGACCATGTTCATCAATAATGGAGTGTCATTATAGCTTAAGTCTTGGGGATAACAGTTAATGATGATTTAGGGAGATGCTTAGCGCCTAAATTAGTTGGTTAGCGCTTGTGCAAAACGAAAGCTGAAACTAACATAATGCTAAACATGTATTTGTTTGCGCTCGGGGTAAATATAAATCCTATACTGTGTGAGAGCTGATGAGGTGTAGTTTAAATTCTAGACTAATGTATCACATGATGTACTATTCCATGTATGGTGTGGAATGCATTCTACTATTGACTGGTTAAAAAAGAAACCTTAGACTTTCTGTTATTTACGTATTCGGTGAAATACCCTCAGAAATTCGATTTCCAGTTCCCTTACATCCACGTGATGCTCAGAAAGTCTATTTTCGATTCTTATTTTGTCACCCGACAGTGAGGCCACACAGCTTTTGCCGCCAGTGGTTGTTAATGGATCGGATTACTCATACAAACGTGCACATAAACAAGGCCTTTAAGTCTGAGATCCAGGATTTGAGCAGTTTAATGCACACCTGTAAACCATGTTTGAATGTTATTGAATGGTTGGGTTTTGTGCTCTAAACTGGGAGTTAAAATCAGTGTAAGCTTTTTAAACAGATCTGATTTTTCTAGATTTCTAAACTAAATTGTCTACCTTTTTCAACGTCACACACAGTGGGTTTGCTGTGAAACACTCCATTGTTGACTTCGAATCGTTTACTCTGGCGGGGAATGGAACCAGACGTCTGCCCCTAAAAGGTTTTTCCATAGAAGGGATAAGAATGAGCTTTGAGAAATTTTTGGTCCTAAAACTAAACCCGTCAACGGCGGAGGGGTGAATTCGTGCAATTTTTTTATTTGTCAACATTCCATATAAATACAATTTAAAAGACATATTTAGCTTCACTGGGGGATCTGAAGTGTATCTCGAGTGGCTTGATTTGTGTTGGAAATGTGAGGTCTTGTTCTTTTCACCCCATCTTGAACGTTTTTAAAATGTGTTAGAATTTGAATGGCATACTAATTACTTTGCTGTTTCTAGAAATTAGGACTGGCCCATATCCAAAATCTGCTTTTTCTTTTATTTTAGAGAGAAATTGTGCACCTCAAAACATTATTAAAACGATAATTTCCAATCTCTCCCTATCCCTTAGAATTAACCAAGCTACTGTATTTAAAATAGCT